>JBBPBX010094998.1:0-13278 GCA_038048925.1 Garcialebias charrua
AAATTAAATATATCTGGTAAGTAATATTAACAAATACTATATTTAATAATATTAATCAATATTAGCAACCGATATAGTTCTTACCTTGATCATATGGCTAATAAAGCCAAGGAGTAGCTTCTGGATCTCTAAACAGCTGACCGTTTATATAGAGTTTATCCACAGAGATGTTAGCTCTTATTCCTTCGCTTATATTTTTCTTTCTTATCGGGAATAGAACTTTCCTTCTGCTCAGGATTTCTGCAGGATATTGATCGTTCATGCTAAAATTTGTCCCACGTAGTTCCCTACCCCGGCTTTTAACCTGTTCCTTTTGTTTATAATGTTCGAATTTAGCTATTATCGGGCGCGGTCTAGTGTTCCCAGGCCGTTTAGCCCCGAGGCGGTGAACTCGATGAAAAGTAATTGCTTTAATGGTTTCACTCGGCAACTTTAGCTGTTTTTGAAAGAAGTCCCGAACCAAGGCCTCCGGATTCTCCTCCACTCCCTCCGGAATCCCAGAGAAAATAACATTATCCCGCATACTTCTGGCTTGGATATCTAATACTGACTCTTTAAATTTTTTATTATCCCCGGAAAGTTGCAACATCTGATCTTTAAGCTGTCCAACTGTTACCTTTAGCTCGATGTTTTCATTAGCTAGAGATGCTACCTGTTCCTGGGTGAACTCCAGTGATTGTCTCAACCCCATTACTTCCTTCTGTAGCTCCTCAACTAACGCCAGCCGGGCGTCCAAGCTAGACAACTTTTTATCAATTGACTCCAGAATCGTCACGAAGCCTGAATTATCCACCGAAGGTTCCGAAACGCTATCTGAGCTTCCCTCTCGGTACCGTTTAGCATTCGGCTTCGACTCGCCACCGCTACCGCTCGTGTTAGCCGAACCGCTACCCGCACCGGATGTTACATTAGGGTCGCTCATGACAAACCTTTCAAAATAATCGTCGATAAACAACTCAAGGCTCTCCGACGTTTCCACGTCCAGTTTTGTGGAAATAATGGGGGGAGAAAAGATCGGTTATCAAATTTTTAATACCTTTTTAAATGATCTTACATTTAGTTATATAGTTTATTTAAATAAATATGGACTTACCAAAGCTTTATCATAATACTCACGCACAAGTATAGAGTTTTTCAGCAGCAGCTCATTCCCCACGTCCGCACCTCACAGAGGGTTAGGGTTAGGGTTTAAGATAGGGTTAGGGTTAGGGTTTATATGTTAATAAAACGTCCTAATAAAATAAAATAAAACCATGGATCGCTGGTCCAACACACCAGAAGACCAGGAAATCTGATGGGACTCGGGCAGCAACGTAAAACCCGAGTTTAAATCTCTCGTGACAACCTGAGGCATTTCCTTGTTCATTTCACTCAGCGGAGGGAGAGGAGGATGAGGAGGAGGAGGAGGGAGCGATGATCACTTACTTTTGGCAAAAAAAAAAGAAAAGAAAACTCCAGATAAGGGATTAAGAAGGGGAAATTAATAAATTTGTGTCACATATAAAACAGTCCTGCATCGCTTTGAATGAGAACATGCGAATGCTCGTTGGCTGCGCTCCCCCGTGGTCTTCTGAACTTGACATCAGCTCCGCCTCCTGCTGATTTTTCTCTCGCTGCCTTTGGATATTCTGTGTTTATATGTTAATAAAACGTCCTAATAAAATAAAATAAAACCATGGAGCGCTGGTCCAACACTAGCCTGGCCCTCGCCTTCCTGCACAGCTCCGCTCAATTCTCATTTCCCATCACTGCACAATCTGGGACTTCTGCCATAGACAATGATTTCTCCGGTAGATTTTTGACCGGACCAATCAGAGAACATAAGGGGCGGAGTTTTTGGCCCCTAACCCACGTCCCCACCTGTCCCAGCGCAGCCAGCGAGCAGTCGCATGTTCTCATTCAAAGCGATGCAAAGCGATGCAGGACTGTTTTATATGTGATACAAATTTATTAATTTCCCCTTCTTAATCCCTTATCTGGAGTTTTCTTTTGTTTTTTTGGCCAAAAGTCAAGTTATCGCTCCTCCCTCCTCCTCCTCCTCTCCGCTGAGTGCCACCTGTCCCAGCGCAGCCAGAGCCAGCGCGCAGCCGCATGTTCTCATTCAAAGCGATGCAAAGCGATGCAGGACTGTTTTATATTTGACACAAATGTGTTAAATTCCCCTTCTTAATCTCTTATCTGGAGTTTTATTTTGTTTTTTTGCCAAAAGTCAAGTGATCGCTCTCCTCCTCCTCTCTCTCCGGCGCCGCTGCGGTGCAAAGAATAAGGAAATGACTGAGGTTGTCACGAGAGAATTAAAATAGGGTTTTACGTTGCTGCCCGAGTCCCTGCATATTTTCTGGTCTTCTGGACCAGCGCTACATGGTTTTATAAAAAAAATTTCAAACGTTATAAACACAGAATGCAGGCAGCGAGAGAAAAATTCAGCAGGAGGCAGAGCAGATGTCAAGTTCGGCAGAGCTCTGAGGGGGAGGGAGCAGAATGCTTTACCTGTTCAAAATTTTTCTAAGATCCAATGGTTTTGTTCCTCAGGCAGAGGCCACGCCTCCAGCAAGAATCGTTTTTCAATGGAGAAGTCCCAGACCATTGTCTGAAGCGAAGTGAAGGACAAGGGTCTGGTTTTAACCAGGCTAGTCCAACACACCAGAAGACCAGAAAATCTGATGGGACTCGGGCAGCAACGTAAAACCTGACTTTAATTCTCTCGTGACAACCTGAGGCATTTCCTTGTTCATTTTACTCAGTCAGCGGAGGGTGAGGAGGAGAAGGAGGAGGGAGCGATTACTTGACTTTTGGGGAAAAAAAAAAAAAAACTCCAGATAAGGGATTAAGAAGGGGAAATTAATAAATTTGTGTCACATATAAAACAGTCCTGCATCGCTTTGCATCGCTTTGAATGAGAACATGCGGCTGCTCGCTGGCTGCGCTGGGACAGGTGGGGGCGTGGGTTAGGGGCCAAAAACTCCGCCCCTTCTGTTCTCTGATTGGTCCGGTCAAAAATCTACCGGAGAAATCGTTGTCTATGAGAGAAGTCCCAGACTGTGCAGTGAAGGGAAATGAAAATTGAGCGGAGCTGTGCAGGAAGGCGAGGGCCAGGCTAACTTTTGATTAGAAAATTGTCCGTAATTATTATTATTATTATTATCATTATTATTGTTATCATTATTATTATTATTATTATTATTATTATTATTATTATTATTATTATTATTATTATTATATTATTATTATTATTATTATTATTATTATTATATTATATTATTATTATTATTATTATTATTATTATTATTATTATTATTAGTAGTAGTAGTAGTAGTAGTAGTAGTAGTAGTAGTAGTAGTAGTAGTAGTAGTAGTAGTAGTAGTAGTAGTAGTAGTAGTAGTATTTGTGACATTGTTGTGGGGTTGTGGTAGTGTTGGGACCCACGGTGCCAACAGATTAAGATAATGAAGAAATTGAGTCTTTATTAAAAAAAGGCTGATAATGCAGCAAAACACAAATGACTGGAACAGAAGAAGAAATCATAGATGGGAACAGAACCAGGAAGCAAACGATTGGCCAATGAGTGAGCAGGAACCAGGAGGAAAGGTATAGAAACACATTGCTGAAAACAGGCTAATAAATATGAAGAACATGTGTTTGTTGACTGAAGGAATCAAGAGAGCTGAGGAACAAAAGAACACAGGAGGGAAAACTAACAGAAATTGCGTTGAACACAATGACTTGCTAAACACAAACACGGTCAATAACTACACAAAATAACTCAAACTATAAACTAAAAACATCCAGGGTCTTGAGTTAATTAACTGAATGCACATCAAATTAAAACTGAAAGCTGCAGCAGAGAATCTGTTAACCTTTGAACTTTTTGTGTGTGTGTGCTTTATGACATGAATTTGCATATTAACATTTCTAGGCCTTGAAGTGCCCTGGAGTTCATAAAGGGCTGAAAAACACAACTTTAAAGGTTTTGTTTCAAACTCGAAAGCATTACTCCAGAATCATGCTTTGTTTTATGAACCCAAGGCATAATTTTAGTTGTATTATTAACCATTTTTGACAACGCGTGTGCATATAGTAACACAAGGCCAGTCTAAAAAATCTTATCTTTAGTGCTGCTGTAAGCTTCGGTGTCGTCCAAATTTTGCAATCATTAATTTTTTAATTTTTTTTAAAACAATTTTATTTAAGCATCCATTAACAACAGGTCATGAAAAACGAAACAAAACAGGCATGACACATTTTCTTTTTCTTCCTGTTCCCCCTACCCCTCCTTATCTATCCCCATCCTGCTGCTACAAACAGTAATAATAATAAAATAAATAAATGATAAACAAACAACTAACAAAATAAATAAATAATAATAATAATAATAATGTACCGGTAATTCAAAAAACATGGACAACATACAGAAAGGCGTTCATACAACCATGGGTATAGAAACCAAGTCAGGACATGGACATTTAGAAAATTGCACAGGTTGACAAGCACTGTCAGTGACCAGAAACCATCAGGAACCAATGAGGCCACCGGGCCGGGGCACAGGCACATACACAGCAGAACCAGCTCACGTGTGACCCTTAGGATCGAGGGAGGGCATCCAGTCTCTCAAAGTAAGATAATAGAGGGGCCCAAGTTTTATAGAATTTTTGGATTGAACCTCTAACACTAAATTTGATCTTCTCTAGTTTAAGGAAAAGAGTCAGATCTTGCAACCAGAGAGAAGCTTTGGGTGGATGTGCTGATTTCCACACTAATAGTATTCTTCTTTGGGCTAGGAGAGTAGAAAAAGCCAGTACATTTTTAAAATTGTGTGTTAATGATATATCCTCCCCTTGGGACTCCAAATATTGCCAGTTCAGCACTGGGTTGGATACTTATATCAAAAGCTACAGATAGGATCTGAATAATTATAGACCAGAAGTTGTGCAGATTATCACAGGACCAGAACATGTGAGTTAGATTCGCCTTTTATGGCAACTAACACAGTTTTCACTGACTGTAGGGTAAATCCTTGAGAGTCTGGCTCTGCTGTAATGAATCCTGTGGAGAACCTTGAACTGAATTAGTCCAAGTCGAGCGCATGATGTTGACCCATTTACTCTAAGTAATGCATGATGCCAGGTCTCATCAGAGATCTGTGTACCAAGTTCTTCTGACCATTCTGCTCTAATCTTGTTAAGTTTCACTACATTGAGTGATGAGATACTATTATAGATTTTGGAAATGAGGCCTCTACATTGTGTAGGAGTTTGCAAGATGATGGCCATTCCTCCCTTTGGAGGTAAATTGGGAAAACAAGGACTGATATTGCAGACAAAGTCTCGAATCTGGAGATAACGGAATAGGGAGGAACGATGTAAACTAAATTTAGAGGCAATAGCATCAAAGGTAGCGAAAATAATAATAATAATAATGTCACATTTGTCATCTGTGTATGTTTCCATACAAGACAAAATTAGTCTCTGCATTTAACCCAACCACCACCAGGTGGGACAGAATACCATCTATATAAAGGTCACTAAAGTTACTAAAGCCTGCTCTCTGCCATTGGGCAAAGACAGGATCTAATTTGGATGGCAGGAAAACATGGTTATCACACATGAGACTATAGATAGAGAAGTTTGTCATATTGAAGTGTTGTCTAAATTGTGACCATATTTTTAGTGTGGAGATTACAACTGGGCATGTAGAATATTGCTTAGGAGAGAGAGGAAGCTTTGAGGCAACTAATGCAGGGAATGATGATGGCTTACATGTATTCAGTTCTAATTGGCACCAGCCAGCATCCGGTTGCTGTAACAAACAGACTAATTTTTGTAGGTTTGCCGCCTAGTAATAATACAATAGGTTAGGTAGAGCCAAACCCCCCTCTTCCTTTTGTCTCTGAAGGAAACGCCCACTAATTCTGGGTGTTTATTATTCCACATGAACGAGGACAGCTGTTTATCGATAAGTTTAAAAAATGATTTGGGGAGAAAGATCGGAATACTTTGAAATAAATACATAAATCTAGGCAAGATATTCATTTTAATACATGCAACTTTACCGGCTAGTGATGAATTTAGGACGCTCCACTTCTGGAGGTCGCGTTTAAGATTATTGAGCAAAGGGGTGAATTTTTTTTCAAACAGATCAGGAAAAGAATGTGCCACATTAATTCCCAAGTATTTGAAACATGTTCTAGAGTGAGGGAAGGGCAAATCAGTTTCTGTAATTTGGAGTGCATAGTTATTGATTGGAAAAACATTCACTCTTTAAGAAGTTCAACTTATATCCTGAAAATTTACCAAAATGGTTTAGTAAATTCATGATGCTAGAGATGGATGATACCGGGTCAGAGATGTAGAGCAATAAGTCATCTGCATATAAGGACAACCGATGTTCCAGTTGTTTTCTATAAATACTAGGGATGTCCGATAATATCGGCCTACCGATATTATCGGACCGATATTGGCATAAAAATGTAAAATCTCTACATATCGTATCGGTTTCTCTTCCGATAATAAAAGTCCGATAAAATAACTGCTGGGTTTGGCAACCTGGCAACAACGCTTGGGGTCCAGAGACATTTACCGGCGCTCGATTGGTGACAGTGGCTGGTCCACCAGAACCGAACCGACGCGCGGCGGCCGGGAGCTCGTCTCGATGTCCGCCTAGATGTCGGATGGACACCCAGCTAACGTGGAGAAGCAGCTCCGACAGCCTTTTTTGGATGGATGGACACGTTAGCATGGAGCTAACGAGTGCAGGTCTTTAATGGCGGCAGCTAACAACAGCTAACGCGGTCCACCAGAACCGAACCGACGCGCGGCGGCCGGGAGCTCGTCTCGATGTCCGCCTAGCAGCCTAAGATGTCGGATGGACACCCAGCTAACGTGGAGAAGCAGCTCCGACAGCCTTTTTTGGATGGATGGACACGTTAGCATGGAGCTAACGAGTGCAGGTCTTTAATGGCGGTAGCTAACAACAGCTAACGCGGTCCACCAGAACCGAACCGACGCGCGGCGGCCGGGAGCTCGTCTCGATGTCCGCCTAGCAGCCTAGATGTCGGATGGACACCCAGCTAACGTGGAGAAGCAGCTCCGACAGCCTTTTTTGGATGGATGGACACGTTAGCATGGAGCTAACGAGTGCAGGTCTTTAATGGCGGCAGCTAACAACAGCTAACGAGGTCCACCAGAACCGAACTGACACCGCGGAGAAACGGCTTTCGGTAAGTTTATTAAAGTAAACTCTTTTTATGGCTTCAAATGTATGGACTTAACAAGCTAACAGTCCTTCCTCTAAACAGCAGGAGCAGCACAAGGTACGGAGCTCCGACGTGCTCGGACGTGCAAACAGACGAGACAAGATTGATCAGCTCAAAGTAAGCAATTATATTTTTATTTATCTGTTTTGTATTGTACCTGTAAAGTACTGTTTTTTTTTTATTATAGTTATGGCCAGTTAAATGGGCTCATCAATCTTTCAGCCTAATTCAACTGTGTAAAGGACTTTATTTTCTAATCTGAAAGGTCTGGACTGAAACTGTGTGCCTTTCTCTTTTTATTGCACACCACTTTGATATACATGTAGCATCTTTTTGATTTTCTTTTGACCTCATTTCTCAAGTGTTGTTTGTACCTCATAGAAATCTGCAGTTTTCAAAATGTTATTGTTGCCAGCCACATTTTATTTAACAATGAAAAATTATAGTTGGCTGTACATTTTACTTGTTATTTTAGTTGACATTACATGTTCCAAGCACTTTTACAGCTACAGTACAATGTTTAATTTTATTTAAGTCAAATTTGTCCTAGCTATAGTGGGTATTGTCAGGATTATCTCAGGGAGAGCATGATCCAACCTATTGTTTAAAATTTTTAAAAACAAATAAATATGGCAGTTTTTCCATAACTTCAGTTGAAATGGTTCTTATTTTCTACAGACTGTTTGCCTATGGAATGTATCCAATGGGGCAACACAATAAAGCAGACAAAATGTCCCTGACAGGAGATATATAATTTCACCTTAATATCGGTTTGTAATATCGGTTAATATCGTAATCGGAAATTAAGTGTTAAACAATATCGGCATATCGGATATCGGCAAAAAAGTCAATATCGAGCATCCCTAAAATACCCATAAAGCCCAGTGAAGTCTTAAGCATAATTGAAAGTGGTTCAATGGCTAGAACGAAGAGAAGCGGGCTAAAAGGACAACCCTGCTGGGTGCCTCTAGATAGAGAGAAGGGCCTAGACCTCATTCTATTAGTAATTATGCTTGCTTTGGGTGATGTATATAACAGTTGTACCCATGGTATAAATTTGTGCCCAAACCCAGACCTAGGCAATACTGTAAATAAGTAAGGCCACTCGACCCGGTCGAATGCCTTCTCCGCTTCGAGAGAAACCACAACCTCAGGGGTCTCTCCTGGTGAAGGGGCATGAATAACACCAAAGGTGGGCACCGCTAATTAAAAAATTAGTTCCACAATTTCTAAAACGCTTATTAATTTTTTTAGGTCCACAATTTCAAAAGCACAAATGTCTTATGAAAATTAGGGGAAGCTAATCTAATCCGCTATTTATATATTTCTATATATATATATATATATATATATATATATATATATATATATATATATATATATATATATATATATATATATATATATATATATATATATATATATATATATATATATATATATATATATATATATATATATATATATATATATATATATATATTTATATATTTATATTTATATATATTTATATATAGCCGGCAGCGTTATCAATATTTGCACTACACTGCCAACTGTAAAGTAACAAAAATGATCCTAAAAGGATGAAATTACAAAAATCAAAGGATTTATTTAATACTTTACGTACATATATTCTATTGGGCCACGAAATTAACAAAAAATAGAATGATCTTTTAATCCCTAAAACCACGTTTAAATCTCAAATACACGGGTGTGTCGCCACCGCATTTATACATAAAAGTAACCCAAAATACATGAAACTAACAACTCGCCGTCGAATGGTCGACACAAAACACACAATAAACTCCTCCGGCCACGTTAATTTGGCTTGAAACAGCGGTGTTATTTACGGATTTCATTAGTAACCCAGCACTACCGGTGTAACAGGCAGACACAGCGTCTATAGGTAGTCAACAGATTTAATGAAAAGTAACCCAAAATACATGAAACTAACAACTCGCCGTCGAATGGTCGACACAAAACACACAATAAACTCCTCCGGCCACGTTAATTTGGCTTGAAACAGCGGTGTTATTTACGGATTTCATTAGTAACCCAGCACTACCGGTGTAACAGGCAGACACAGTTAGCATCTATAGGTAGTGTTTGCTTATCTGAATAATCAGCGAGGTAATCACAAGGTGCGTGACACGCCCTCACTGCAGCCTACCTGCTAACAGGGTCTACTGAACCGGTCCCGGAGTTTGGGTATTACCTTGAACTACGTGGGACAGCTTCCGACTGAAGGCTGTCGATGGGAGAATTCATCTGGACTATTCACCTCCTAGCTTCCATAAGCCACACCCCTTTTTCACCTTGCCCCTCCCTCCACCTCAGCAGCTGGGGACCGGAGGGTTTAGTACAAGGCAACTCATGTTAACGGAGGCTTCTCCCGTGTTTAAGCTCGCTATTGTTACTGATCCAGTTAATTTTAGGATCCAGGAGATCGGATCCTGGGGTATTGTTTTTATATTAATCCTTTGTGCTAATGCTTAACCTTTAAAAACCTCCTAGTAGAGTTGATGTTATCTTTGTGAACCAAACTTTACATTTCCTTGGACAAGTAGTTGATGAATAAAAGTCAAGAATTTTACGTTTTGTTGATTTTAATCAATTATTTTGCAGGGAAGGATCAGCGTTTACAGCATAACAGTACAATTAATTATTATGATTATAAGTAAAGTAAAAGTATTAATTCACCAAACAATCCTCAGACCTGATGTTAAGTTGCTCGATCTGCATAGAGTCCTTGAGGAGGTTCTTTTCTGGAGTCCAGGCTGGAGAGGCTCGGAGGGTCGTCTCATTGATGTCACACAGTTAACACTTCCAATACCCATCCAGTCTTATGGACCAGAATTAGAGCGCTTAATCATAAGAAACTTCCTCATCCAGCTTTATGAGCTAGAGTTTAGAGTACACTCACTCATTTCCATCTCATCTGATTTTAAGAATCAGAGTTAGAGTGGTCTTCTGCAAACACACGTCTCTCCTGACCTTAAGGATCAGGGTTTAGAGTTTTACTTAAAATCTTACCCAGTGGATGTATCTCTCCAGAGCCCTCCTGATTATCAAGCAACCTCGAGCAATTAAGTTTCTGAGATAATTGAATTGTCTATTTGCTTCCGCTCTATCCGCTTTTAATTTAATTTGATTTAAATCTAGCTGAAGCCAGGATTCAGTAAGGTGTCTTGCCGGCATCCCTTTTCATTCCTCAAAGTCCCTCGGGGACCGAGAGGGAAAACCAGAAGCAGTCGCCTTCAGTCCCTGGGGACTGAAGCTCACCTCTGACTCCCTGCTGGTCTGATCTGAAGAAACAAGTTTTGCTTCGTCCTGGCTGTCTGGGTAAAAACTATCCAGTCCTTCCTCAAAGCTTAAAAATGAAAGAAAAGAAGTCTCTCCCCAGGACGCTTGCTTCCTCCTGTCAGCACGGAGTCGATCTGAACCACGCTTTGGGTCTTCTGGAGCACTCCCTGCTGGTCTGATCTGAAGAAACAAGTTTTGCTTCGTCCTGGCTGTCTGGGTAAAAACTATCCAGTCCTTCCTCAAAGCTTAAAAATGAAAGAAAAGAAGTCTCTCCCCAGGACGCTTGCTTCTTCCTGTCAGCACGGAGTCGATCTGAACCACGCCTTGGGTCTTCAGTGGAGCAGGTCAGCTCCAGTTACTCGATGTCTGATGTACAGCTCCTCGACCGCATCATGACAACTTCGGACAGCCTGACAGCTGGACTGCCTCGTCCTGTCGCAACAGGGTGGTTAAATAGAAATCTTAGTCCCGCCTCCTCCCTGGGAGGAGGGGGATAGCTTGTCTATGATTGGTTAAGTCTGCTTGCTTTGTCAGTTTCCAGGCAAACTTGTTGCTCTGTTCTATTTCTGCTTGAAGCTACATGATCCCTTATTAGGAAATGAATTTGCTCTTTTTGCTCGAGGCTGGATGATTCACCAGGGCGGAGGTTGACACAACTCTGGTCAGTTAGTTACATCACTTTTTCCAGTAAAGTGTTTGCAAGTTATACTTCCCAACATGTGTGTTTTGCAATAGACCACTTTTGTCACAAAACCATCTTTGAAACATAGTAACACATCATTACAATTGCTATTATAAAAAATGATTAACTTTTTATCATAACAACATCATATTAAATGATTATATTGGTTAAAACCATTTCTCACTTGATTATATTAAGTAAAACACATCTTACTCGATTATTTTAGTTAAAACACATATACCATGATTATTGGTTAAAATCATATATCTCATGATTATACTGATTAAAACATGTTAATATTAAAATCAATTAAGGTTAAACCAAGTTTAGATAAAAACATATTAAAGTTAGAACAAGTCTTTTACATCAGGTTTTTTCCCTTCTGCCCTCTGTTTAGTTCAAGAATGTTCGTGTGTGAATTTGAGAGTGGCTGCTTGCTTTTGGGAAGTGACTTTCTTCATGACTTTCACAACTCTTTAACGGTTAAACTTTTAAGACACAGTTAACTTCTCTTATTTATCTTAGCTTTATAACTACAATTTCTTTTATTCAGACTTTATAGGCTTTTCTAATGTTTAAAACAATTATTCTTTTCTGCTCCCTTTGCCGTTCTCCTCCTGTGCTCTGCCTGTCTGTGTGAGCGTGCGTCTGGGTGAGTGTGTGTGTGTGTGTGTGTTTGTGTGAGTCTTAGTGGTGCTCTCCTGCAGAACTCTGTGCTCACAGTCTGAACAGACGAGATTACTGAGGTTGCATAATAGACAAGTCCGGACAAGTCCAGACAAGCCCAGACATGTTTCTTCTTCGACAACTGTTATTAATATATTTTTGTACTTTATTCCCTAAGTTTTCCTGTGCTGATTAAATTTTTGTTGGTTTTGAATCCATAATAATCTCACTCTTCTCGACACCCTCTCTTTGGAATCAAAACCTACAAACATTTCATTGAACCTTAAGCCAGTCCTTGTTTTCATCAATCGCCTCCCCGGTCAGCACATCGTCGTCTTCATCATAATCGAGATCACTCTGAGACTCTGGATCAGTTTCAGGGTCCTCTGTGTCGCCTAGTCCCATGTTGCAATTCTCATCCTCAGCTGCATCCCAGGAATCCAACACCTGCAGCTCGTAGTCTCCTTCTGGCTCCTCCACCGAGGGTGTAGCGACTCGTTCGGGTCCTGATGTCGCTGGAACAGGAGCTGGGCTCAGCACAGGCGAGGGGAGAATGGTCACAGTGAACATAGGGTCTGAGCTATCATCAATCATGGGAGACCCCACAGGAGTGATTGGTTCGATTCCAGTCCATCCTTCATCTGATTGCATATATTCAGAAGCATCTGGCACTTGTTGTGGTTGTTCTTGCAGCGCTTGGATGACCGTGAGTGACTCGTCTGGGGACTGTGGGCCTAGGTTGAATCCCTCCATTAACAGCACGTTAGTGGGGATTGACCCTTCAGGACTGGTTGGGTCAAAGGAATCAGTGTCTATGGACCCGGTGGAGCTCGATGGACCCACTTCACTGCTCCCAAAGTGTTCCAAGTAGCGGTTCAGTGACTCTAATGCGCACATTTCTGGGCACTCTGGGCATTCTGTGCACTCACGAACAAGGATGGGTTGGTTAGGGGAAGCCACATCCATAGGCTCGGTTTCAGATTGAGCCTCGGGGGATTCAGGACGAAGGGGAGTTGCTTCTGGGCTCTGATGTGGAGTCACCACCCCAAGGCATGGGGCCAAGTTGATTTCTTGTGAACTTGCAGCTTGGCCTTGGATTACGGTCACCTCATGCGTTGGGGCCAAAGAGGGATTGGCTCCCATGCCTGTGTCCAACGAGGCAGACACCCCCCTTGGCACAGGTTCTGGTGGGTCTTGTGTGACCTCAAAGGCTGGGCCATGGACCAACGCCAACCCTGTGTACAGATGAATGGCCACGAACCTGGTTCCGTTGTCAAGATGTTCCCACGTCTTGGCTACCACCGGGTGGTATGTGGCACCTGCTGGAATTGCCCCTATCGCCAGATAGGGTGCAGCCCTCAGCGCCGAGGTCAGA
>JBBPBX010095000.1:0-13277 GCA_038048925.1 Garcialebias charrua
AAAACCATGACCGTGCTAACTGAGAGCCAGAAATAGCGATCTGCTTGCAAGATCTAGGATACAGTAGCCAAGCTTCATATGAAAAAATTAAATACATCCCTGAATATAAAAGAACTCCGAAATTACCAGCCACAGTCGGGTTGTGCCTGTGAGTTTCAAATTTTTGCTGCCAGATGGTCTTGTTTTCCGTAGCGATGGTGGTATAGTGGTGAGCATAGCTGCCTTCCAAGCAGTTGACCTGGGTTCGATTCCCAGCCATCGCAGTCAGATAGAGTCTGTTTTTCGTTACCTCTGTTGTCTCAGTGCCATAATCATTGGGTAACCTGTTGCAGACCATGTTTTGGAAGGAAGGATATCTAACCGTAAAACTTGAATATGACTTCACATTCTATAGTAAACACAAAAAACAATGGCAGGTGAATCAAACTCATGTACATTTGCCCGTTCTTTTTGTAGCCATGAAGGCATCACTACATACTGCTAGAATGGAAAAATGTGAATGCATTGTAGCATGATTTTTTTAACTCTTTTTTTTCCCACTTGCTATCAAAGGAAGGATTCTAATGAGGAACTATTTTATGAAAGAGTAAAGTTTTGGGAGATAAAGCAGCATGATTTAGTGCTAAGCAATGTTGCCTCACACCAAGAGGGTCTAAGGTTTAGGCCCTGGGTGGGCCTGGAGTGTTTCTGGGTCAAGTTTACATGTTTTTATGTAAACATATGCTTTTTTGTCTAGTACTCAGGTTTTCTCCCAGTGTCCAAAAACATGACGTAGTATCTCACATGTTTTTGACATGCTCACATCACTCACCAGAATGGCATCATATTAAAAAAAAGCCTCAGAGAATGACACAATAATCAGGAAGATGCTATTTAAGATAAAGTAGAAGCAAAACAATAGCAGATGACTCTAAAAATCTTGCTAGGTCCAAAACTAGAAAAATGCTAGCAAAAAGCAAAAATTGTTAGAAAAGAAGTGCTAAAAATAAATAAAAAACACTATAAAACCATGACCGTGCTAACTGAGAGCCAGAAATAGCGATCTGCTTGCAAGATCTAGGATACAGTAGCCAAGCTTCATATGAAAAAATTAAATACATCCCTGAATATAAAAGAACTCCGAAATTACCAGCCACAGTCGGGTTGTGCCTGTGAGTTTCAAATTTTTGCTGCCAGATGGTCTTGTTTTCCGTAGCGATGGTGGTATAGTGGTGAGCATAGCTGCCTTCCAAGCAGTTGACCTGGGTTCGATTCCCAGCCATCGCAGTCAGATAGAGTCTGTTTTTCGTTACCTCTGTTGTCTCAGTGCCATAATCATTGGGTAACCTGTTGCAGACCATGTTTTGGAAGGAAGGATATCTAACCGTAAAACTTGAATATGACTTCACATTCTATAGTAAACACAAAAAACAATGGCAGGTGAATCAAACTCATGTACATTTGCCCGTTCTTTTTGTAGCCATGAAGGCATCACTACATACTGCTAGAATGGAAAAATGTGAATGCATTGTAGCATGATTTTTTTAACTCTTTTTTTTCCCACTTGCTATCAAAGGAAGGATTCTAATGAGGAACTATTTTATGAAAGAGTAAAGTTTTGGGAGATAAAGCAGCATGATTTAGTGCTAAGCAATGTTGCCTCACACCAAGAGGGTCTAAGGTTTAGGCCCTGGGTGGGCCTGGAGTGTTTCTGGGTCAAGTTTACATGTTTTTATGTAAACATATGCTTTTTTGTCTAGTACTCAGGTTTTCTCCCAGTGTCCAAAAACATGACGTAGTATCTCACATGTTTTTGACATGCTCACATCACTCACCAGAATGGCATCATATTAAAAAAAAGCCTCAGAGAATGACACAATAATCAGGAAGATGCTATTTAAGATAAAGTAGAAGCAAAACAATAGCAGATGACTCTAAAAATCTTGCTAGGTCCAAAACTAGAAAAATGCTAGCAAAAAGCAAAAATTGTTAGAAAAGAAGTGCTAAAAATAAATAAAAAACACTATAAAACCATGACCGTGCTAACTGAGAGCCAGAAATAGCGATCTGCTTGCAAGATCTAGGATACAGTAGCCAAGCTTCATATGAAAAAATTAAATACATCCCTGAATATAAAAGAACTCCGAAATTACCAGCCACAGTCGGGTTGTGCCTGTGAGTTTCAAATTTTTGCTGCCAGATGGTCTTGTTTTCCGTAGCGATGGTGGTATAGTGGTGAGCATAGCTGCCTTCCAAGCAGTTGACCTGGGTTCGATTCCCAGCCATCGCAGTCAGATAGAGTCTGTTTTTCGTTACCTCTGTTGTCTCAGTGCCATAATCATTGGGTAACCTGTTGCAGACCATGTTTTGGAAGGAAGGATATCTAACCGTAAAACTTGAATATGACTTCACATTCTATAGTAAACACAAAAAACAATGGCAGGTGAATCAAACTCATGTACATTTGCCCGTTCTTTTTGTAGCCATGAAGGCATCACTACATACTGCTAGAATGGAAAAATGTGAATGCATTGTAGCATGATTTTTTTAACTCTTTTTTTTCCCACTTGCTATCAAAGGAAGGATTCTAATGAGGAACTATTTTATGAAAGAGTAAAGTTTTGGGAGATAAAGCAGCATGATTTAGTGCTAAGCAATGTTGCCTCACACCAAGAGGGTCTAAGGTTTAGGCCCTGGGTGGGCCTGGAGTGTTTCTGGGTCAAGTTTACATGTTTTTATGTAAACATATGCTTTTTTGTCTAGTACTCAGGTTTTCTCCCAGTGTCCAAAAACATGACGTAGTATCTCACATGTTTTTGACATGCTCACATCACTCACCAGAATGGCATCATATTAAAAAAAAGCCTCAGAGAATGACACAATAATCAGGAAGATGCTATTTAAGATAAAGTAAAAGCAAAACAATAGCAGATTACTCTAAAAATCTTGCTAGGTCCAAATCTAGAAAAATGCTAGCAAAAAGCAAAAATTGTTAGGAAAAAAAAGTGCTAAAAAACAAAACAAAAAAACTATAAAACCATGACCGTGCTAACTGAGAGCCAGAAATAGCGATCTGCTTGCAAGATCTAGGATACAGTAGCCAAGCTTCATATGAAAAAATTAAATACATCCCTGAATATAAAAGAACTTTGAAATTACCAGCCACAGTCGGGTTGTGCCTGTGAGTTTCAAATTTTTTCTGCCAGATGGTCTTGTTTTTCGTAGCGATGGTGGTATAGTGGTGAGCATAGCTGCCTTCCAAGCAGTTGACCTGGGTTCGATTCCCAGCCATCGCAGTCAGATAGAGTCTGTTTTTCGTTACCTCTTTTGTCTCAGTGCCATAATCATTGGGTAACCTGTTGCAGACCAGGTTTTGGAAGGAAGGATATCTAACCGTAAAACTTGAATATGACTTCACATGCTATAGTAAACACAAAAAACAATGGCAGGTGAATCAAACTCATGTACATTTGCCCATTCTTTTTGTAGCCATGAAGGCATCACTACATACTGCTAGAATGGAAAAATGTGAATGCATTGTAGCATGATTTTTTTAACTCTTTTTTTTCCCACTTGCTATCAAAGGAAGGATTCTAATGAGGAACTATTTTATGAAAGAGTAAAGTTTTGGGAGATAAAGCAGCATGATTTAGTGCTAAGCAATGTTGCCTCACACCAAGAGGGTCTAAGGTTTAGGCCCTGGGTGGGCCTGGAGTGTTTCTGGGTCAAGTTTACATGTTTTTATGTAAACATATGCTTTTTTGTCTAGTACTCAGGTTTTCTCCCAGTGTCCAAAAACATGACGTAGTATCTCACATGTTTTTGACATGCTCACATCACTCACCAGAATGGCATCATATTAAAAAAAAGCCTCAGAGAATGACACAATAATCAGGAAGATGCTATTTAAGATAAAGTAGAAGCAAAACAATAGCAGATGACTCTAAAAATCTTGCTAGGTCCAAAACTAGAAAAATGCTAGCAAAAAGCAAAAATTGTTAGAAAAGAAGTGCTAAAAATAAATAAAAAACACTATAAAACCATGACCGTGCTAACTGAGAGCCAGAAATAGCGATCTGCTTGCAAGATCTAGGATACAGTAGCCAAGCTTCATATGAAAAAATTAAATACATCCCTGAATATAAAAGAACTCCGAAATTACCAGCCACAGTCGGGTTGTGCCTGTGAGTTTCAAATTTTTGCTGCCAGATGGTCTTGTTTTCCGTAGCGATGGTGGTATAGTGGTGAGCATAGCTGCCTTCCAAGCAGTTGACCTGGGTTCGATTCCCAGCCATCGCAGTCAGATAGAGTCTGTTTTACGTTACCTCTGTTGTCTCAGTGCCATAATCATTGGGTAACCTGTTGCAGACCATGTTTTGGAAGGAAGGATATCTAACCGTAAAACTTGAATATGACTTCACATTCTATAGTAAACACAAAAAACAATGGCAGGTGAATCAAACTCATGTACATTTGCCCGTTCTTTTTGTAGCCATGAAGGCATCACTACATACTGCTAGAATGGAAAAATGTGAATGCATTGTAGCATGATTTTTTTAACTCTTTTTTTTTTCCCACTTGCTATTGTAGTGGACATGACCTTGTCCACTTTTAAGACACCTGTGTACTTTTGAACTGTCCAGTGATGACCTTTACTGACCTCTCAGTGAAGCAAGACATTTACTACAAAATCATTCATTTAGCTATAATCTGATAAATATAGTCACCAAAAGAGACTATTTCTATCTTTGATTTGATCCTAATGTGATCAAAAGAATAACTTTTGTCATTCTCATGATGGTGCTTTTAAGCTGTGTTATTCTGTGAGAGTTAAACTGTGTCCACTGCTGTGTTAAAGGGAAATATCGGGTCACAGAGACCCGACTGTTCTGTTTAGAAATAAGAAGACAGTTTAATCAGTTGTTTTTCATTGAACAAGGCTCCAGCTTTCTCTGTCTGTTCCTAAACAAATCTCCCTCTGCTGCTGCTTGTTAACCTTGGGTTTGATAAGACAAATGAACTCCTCGACTGGTCCTTCCTTAAGTACTAGTCTAAGCTGTGCTGAAACGCTTCAGTGAGTTGCTGGGAACTTCAAAAGAGATGTGAACTTTCCCAAGAGCTGGACACGTGTGGTCAAGAGCTAACGACCGGCGTCTTCAGCTAAGGACTGATAACAGGCTGTTATGAGTCTACTTCGAACAAGCCGAGCTCAAAAACTTTGTTTATTCCCTCCTGGAATAAGTTTATCTTGAAGTCAGAGGCCTGAAGCTGACATATTCTCTGATGACCAACGCGGAAGCCAGGAGACGTTGAAACGTAAACTAAAACCAGTTTTGGACGTGCTGAGACTAAAGGACTCTGTGCATCTGAAGGCTGGTGTCTTCCCTCTTACCGGGCTGTCGTCAAAAGGTAAAGGAGCTGTTTACAAAACGTACCTGGATTTTAGCAGAAGTCTGATGGGAAGTGTCACTCTGGTCTCATGCTCAGGATAATGTTCTTCTTAATTCTTTCCTCCTATTTCTTTTCCCTCTCAACCTAAGCTGGAAACTATATTTTTAAGCTAAAAGAGCCCACAGACTAAATATGTTAACATCCAATATTTATGTCTGTTGTGTTGAATTTAAGTGTGCTGACGTATTTGAATTGAAAGAAAGTGAAATCATGTCAATCAAGTGTAATGGTGTTAATTTAGTTGATTTATTCTAAATAAATGATAGTGTCTCTTTGACATATCAAACTAAGTTAACGTCTTTGTCACTTAATGGCTCTGTTTATTTATCCATCATAAAGATCACAGAAATATTGAATAAACTGAAAAAGAAGAGAATCCGTGAATTTACTATTCAATCTGAATAAGTAAATTAATTAAGGTAAAAAGGAGGTCAGTATTAAACTGACCCCCTCTTTAACCCCTTTACATCTGGTGGCCTTCGTACGTGCTTCTAAAAGTTTATTGATAAATCTGTGGTCTCAGTCATGAACTGTAACGTCATGTTTGCATAATAGGATCCAAGTTTTAGACTCTAACAGATTAATTATTTTGGCTGGAAAAGTGTTCAGAACGATTGCAGGACTGCAGTTAATGACATTTGAAGCTGAAATTGTTATTTGTTCAACTTTTGAAACGCTATAAGTAGTTTGGTGGGGATCTGTCTCGCTGTGTGGGAAGTGTCTGGTGGTTCTGATAAGGACCCGGTCCAGATTACGTTGCACAAGCTGAGGCAATCTCACTGCAAAATGACCGCCGAGTCATAGTGCCTGGAAGCTAATTTAACATCTACAAGATTGCTGTTGTGGTATTTTTACATTTTAAAGAAGGTCGAAGCAGCATATACTGTTAGAACGTGTCGGTTAATGGGTTCTGACCCGAGTTTTCTGCTCCTCTAACGTGGACCGGAACCGACCTGGAGTGACTCCGTGAGAGTCCGTGTTGTTCAACAGCTGCAGTGCTGGGTTACTGAGCGTGACTAAGTTGGCCTGTCTAGATGTGCGCCGCATGTTTCAGCATTTTGGGAAGTTAAATTGTAGCGTTTGAGTTGTTTTTAAGAGTCTATGAAGTTGTATTCTGTTGTGCTAAGCTAACGTTAAAGAGCTACGTGTCCTAGTACATGTCTGTTTATGAGCTGTGATTGGATGATACGAGTGCTGTGTGCTGTGAATCACTCTTGTAGCGAACGCTGATTCGCTGTTGTGTGCTGTCAATCACTCTTGTGGCGAACGCTGATTCGCTGTTGTGTGCTGTCAATCACGTCGCACGCCGTTGCGACCAGCCCATTTTGTCGTCATTTCCGGCACGACATTGGTCGAAGGTAAGGATCTACATTCGCCATTAATGCTTGGGTAATGAACTACATACGCTGTGATTGATTTGTTGACGTCACGTATTTTGTAGCGAGCTCCGCCTCGCTCACGTACGAAGCTGGTGACGCGCTACGCACGCTGCGTTGGCCCGCCCATTCTTGTCGTCATTTCCTGATGCACATTGAGTGACAATCAGACGCAGTTCACACACACACGGTGAAAAGAGATTTCACAGAGCGTTTAAAAAACTCATTTTAAAGCCATCAACACTGTCTAGCAACATAAACTTGTCTCTGACAAGAAAGCGGTTCGAGCAATTATCACGTTCTTACTGAAAACTAACCCTAATAGGTTGTTTTCTTTCCATGTACTGATTTAAACTCAGTCGCTTCGTGATAACATACGCGACGCTGCCCCCTGCTGGACGTTAATAGATGAGTTTTCTCTCAACACATCATAAAGTCAGCATTTTTTATGGTGAAAATTACCAGCTTTAAAATTGTTCTGTACACAAACAAAAACTCCTGTTTATTTTAAATAAAGAATTTTTGAAAACAGAGGTACAGACGAACAATTGATGCTCATTTTAAATACTGAAGAGATTTAAAATAACACTCAAAAAAGCATCTTTTATTTAATTTTCAGATTAAATAAAAAAGAAAAGTTGATGGAGAGCAGAGCATTTCCACATTCAAAATTTTAAACAGCATTGGCATACACTGTACACTTTTGGTTAAAAATAGCATTTTTAACGTTTTTCTGTGTACGTTTACAACAGTGAGGTTAATTTGATAACGAATTTCTTTTTCGAATAACACCTGCATGTACCAGCTTGTTGATTTTTACAGACTCAAAACAAATATGGATAAACAATCAGATGAAGTTGTTCCATCCTCATCCTTGGAGGATGCTGATGGTGAGCAAACTCCAGCGCCGGTTGAGGAGAAAATCCCAGCGCAGGAGGATTCAGAGTCTGAGTCAGAGGACACAGATTGTGTTGATAATGCCTTAAAACTGCTAATGAAAACACTCGTGAAGTATGGTGAGGAGGTAGCAGCAATGGACACCCCGACTCTGGACACAGAGTTAGAAAGTCTAGCAACAGGCATAATCAAAAAAGATGGAAAAAAGCTCAGCGCCGACCGTACTGTCAAATTGGCCTTTCTGTTGAAGACCAGACTGGACCATGAACTGTATAAGAGTGGGGACCTTGAGGATGAACTGGCTGATGAAAAAAATAAACTGGCTGATGAGAAAACTAAACACGAAGGTACCACTTCAGAGTTTGTGTCATACAAGAAAACGACAAATACAGAGATTGAACGTTTAAACAATGAAATACTGTTGCAAACACATTCATATGAAGAAAACATTCGGTCCAGAGGACAAAAATATGACGAGTCTATCAGAGAGAATGAAATATTACAGCAACAGGTACAATCGATGTCTAAAGATCTACAAGAGAACAAGGAAAAAAGAGAAGAAGCCCACACCCGGTGCACAATGTTGAAAATAGAGTATGATAAATTAAAAGAACAACTAAAAGAGAGCACTCAATTCGAGGAAAATAGAAAACTCAGTGAACAGTGCACAGCGCTACAAACTGCAGTTGATTGTTTACGCAGAGAATTGACTGAAAGTAAGGTGGAACTGACCTTAACTAAAGAAAACCTCTTTAAAGAAAGGGAGAGGTGGGTGGATGTTGTGGCAAAGCATTCTCAAGGCATCACACCACCACCCCCACCACCTCCACGCGGTGATGCAGAACAGCTCACCGTACCTGTTAAGACCCGCCAGTCGGAGCAGGGACTTGCGTCCTCAACATCAACACCTGCACATGGATCACAGGTAAATGGGAATAGCAATGATGCTAAACTTTCTATTCCAATACCTGAACTCCAGAAGCTTTCTAGATACATTCAACGCTTTGAGCCAGGGCCGTTGGGTTCAATCTATACAAAGAACTACCTAGACTCTCTTGATTTCCAGCTGGGTAATTTTCCAAATGCTACTGCTGAGGATAAAATTGCGCTGATCAGGCTCACCGCAGACTGGCCTGTATATAACTTCATTGTTCGCCAACCGGACGCCATAAAAACAGATTACAAACTGTTGCGTGATACTCTTATACGAGAGTTCACTCCAAACATGGGGCCTGGTGGCTACCCTGATGCCGAGAAGGTCGTGCAAGGTAAGAAGGAGCATCCACAGGCATATTACCAGAGAATGTTCCAGGCTTTCTTTGGTAATCGCAATGAACCGGGCATGGAGGACGACGTAGGTTTTAAATACCTTTTCGGTAAAAACCTCCACCCTGATATAAAAGAGTCAGTTCAAGTGATGGCTAATTTCAGAGACAAGACCATCAAGGAAATGAAACAATGCGCCGTAAATGTTTTCGAGGCCCGCATGGAATGCAGAACACCCGTAGAGGTGTTCACGAGTGCGAGAGCCGACTCCCAATCGCTGGAACTGGAAGGGACGCGAGCACCAGCTCCCTATCCACCGACAGGCGAAAAGAAACAGACCTTTCACCCTGACAAACCACAAAGTGGGGGTGTCCGCTTGAGGAAAAACCCAAGGTGGCTCAAGCAAAACACGGAGGGTGAACAAAAGGATCAAAAGGGGGGTGCGCGTCCAACGAGTAAAGATTATGGGTACAAGGGTAACCCATATAACCAAGGGTGGTCCCAGCAGGAACCCCCGAACCAAGGGTGGTCCCAGAGGGGACACCCGAAGCCAGTCTGGGCCCGGAAGGGGCCCCCACGCCGTGGACCTGCTCCCCCTACCCCTCAAACTGAACAGTCCGAGACAGACAAAAAATCGCAGAAGTCCCGGAGGAAAGGCCGTAGCCCTCTGTCCCCAGAAGTCAAGGAGGAAATACGTCAGATGTTCGACACGTGGGAAAATACTAAAAATGAGAACAAACCCGGTGTGATGTGTAGCACTATCATTGATAGTAACTCTGAACATTCTAACAACAACAATGCCACAGTTGCTGGCAGTCACCAAGACATTGGTGGCCAGGATGCTGACAATCAGGGTAATGACAGTCGAATCGTTGACAGTCCAGAATGTGACAGTCAACAGAACGTTGACTGTAACCATGACTTCATTGCTACGGAGCCTGAGCACCCCTCGTCAGAAAAAGGGGGGGAAAGCTCACTCACCGTTGAAAGTGGCTCGCCACGAACTGAACAGTCAGACCCATGTGTGTCTGCACTAACAGTACTGATAAATGAAGGTCACACAGTCAGGGGTAGGCGTGATAAACGTCGGAGACAACCTGGTGAGTTCCTGTGTGACATTATCAGAAAGGGGCCCGCTAAGAAGGCTTACCTGTCCATCACGTTGGAAGGGATCCTCAGAAAAGAGGCCCTCTTGGATGGTGGGGCAGACATATCCGTTATGTCACCCACACTGTTAGAAGAGCTGCGGCTGGCCGCTAGCGGTGTTGACAGGGAAATACCCCTCAGAGAATGTGCTATAGTTTTGCAGGGTCTCTCGGAGACGAGTACAACCCTAACAGCTATAGCAATGGTTCACATGCAGATTGGTGAGACGACACTATACCACCCGGTATACGTGTCCACCGTTGACTCATGCCCATTTTTGGTTGGCCAAGACTTTATAAACCGCTTCGACGCGGTTATAGATTATGGCGATCAGACAATGTGGACCAGAGTGAGTCAACCACTGCCGATCGATATGCCTACACAGAGTAACACTGACCGTCTAACGGCAGGTACCGCGGAAGGCAAAAGGGAATGCTCAGACGAGAGCACAATCCCTGTGGGTGAACCTCCAACTACAGGTGAGGCAGTAGAGGTCCAACAAGAGAGCCCCCTCTGCGAGCTGAAACAGTTGGCACTCACCGAACACTACCTACCACAGGTAGTCAAAGGTGTTGAGATTCAAGGATCCCACACCGATGATGCTGTTCTGTCCCCTTGGACGGAGAAATCAGCGATCAGCCAAGCTTTCTTTGGAACCTTGGTTAAGAAACAGTTGGGTCTCGGAATGAACAAAAAGGCTTTCCGCTTCCCGTTAGACCCCAACGATAAACAGGTAATGACTGCTAAAGGGATCATTGACCTTAAACTAATCTGGAACCAACGAGAACTGGATCACCCGTTCCTCGTGGTCCCGAACTTACCACATGCAACCTACATAGGCTCCGACATTTTGGTAAGATTAGGTGTCCGAGTGGACGTCAACAACAATGCACTGTGGTCACTAGATACAGCCACGAAGGACTCTCCTGTGTTAACCACAGAGAACCTTAAGGCTGGACAGACCATTCCAGAGGTCTGCCAGGTTGCTAACAGCCATAACACTGTGGTGCCACCTCAGGTTATGAACAAGCCGGTGATGATTCACATCATGAAAGGACAGGCTATTAGAACAAAACAGGCATGCTTTCAACCATCTCCTATGTTTTTCAACTTAGGACTGTCCATGGAGGCCACATGCCAAGTGACCCTCGACGGCAGAACCACGACTGTCGCTGTGTGTAACACGAGCACAGAAGAGGTACTGATCCCAAAGCGCTCACAGCTAGGATGGTTGATCTCTACTGATTTTCATGATTTTGAACTAAGCATTCCATTTCTGGGAGGACTCCCAGAAAACTTGATCCCAAGTCATCATTCGGGGCGAGTCTTGTTCACAAAACCAACACAGGCCATAGCTCTTTTCTCCCCCACTGAGTCCGACCGGGACATTGTCCACAGGTTCGGTTTCAACCAAGGAGAAAGTCTAGGCCCTCAAACTTACAGTGCACTACCTGTTGACAGGTTTTATGACACTGAAGGGGACTCACTGGAGCTCCCCAGAGAACAAGAACCGCTCTCATTTGCTTCACAGATAGACCAGGTGGTCGCTCAGGCCGACGCCTTGGAAACTGATGAAGACAGGGACAAACTTCGCAAAGTTCTGCTAAAATATGAAAAATCATTCTCAACTGACTCGATGGATTGTGGGTTGACCACGCTCCACACAGTGAGCATTCCAACCCCGCCTGATGCTCCACCTGCATTTGTCAGACAATACAAGATTCCTCTGGCAGCACATCAACCTATCAGGGAAATCATTGCTGACCTGTTAGGAAAAGGTATCATCCGATACTGTAACAGCACTTACTCTGCGCCTTTATGGCCGGTGTTAAAACCAAATGGTAAGTGGAGACTCACTATAGACTACCGAAAGCTAAACAAACAAGTTCCCTTATCCAGATGGCCTATGACGCAACTCCAACAGGAACTGCCCAAGGTCACCAATGGTAAGTACTTCTCGACCCTCGACGTCGCCTCTGGTTTTTGGACCATCCCTGTGCGCGCCGAGGACCAGTACAAACTAGCTTTCACTTTTGGTGGCCGTCAATACACCTTTAACAGGTGTCCCTTTGGCTACGCTAACTCACCTGCAGAGTTCAACATCTTCTTGAACAAAGCATGTCCAGACGCCCACGAGCGTGGAACACTGATCTACGTGGACGATGTCCTTTTGAGGCAGCCAACACTGGACTCACATTTGGCTGAGATCGACCACGTTCTGAATCAGCTGACAACTGCTGGTGCTAAGATATCACTGTCAAAATGCCAATGGTGCAGAACCAAGGTGGACTACGTTGGCCTGCTTGTAGGTCCGGACGGAGTACAACCACAGCTGACTCGCACCCAAGGCCTTGACAATCTCAAAGTCCCCACCAATCTCAAAGAACTACAAAGTTTTCTTGGCGTGTGTAACTACTCGAACCAGTTCATAGAGAACTATGCAGACCTTGCAAAGCCACTGACTGAACTCCTAAAGAAAGACGTTCCATTCGTCTGGACTGATAAACAGCAACAGGCAATGGACGCTCTTATAAACAGGATCAAGTCAGCCCCTTGTTTAGTCTACCCAGACTATAACAAAGAGTTTTACTTGGAAGTGGGCTTCTCAGCTCATTGCATAAGTGCAGGTCTGTACCAGATACACGACAGAGACAAACGTGTAGTAGCCTACGCCAGCAAAACGATGGCAGGCCCCGAGTTGAGATTCTCAGACTGTGAGAAAGCTTTACTGACCACAGTGTGGGCAGTTAAACATTTCTCCAGCTACATTGGTGGACAGAAAATCATTGTGGAAACACAACACCAGCCAGTGACTTTTCTTAACAGTGAACGCATCAGAGATGGTGTGGTGACAAACTCACGTGTTGCAACGTGGCTCATGGCGCTTCAAAGTTTTAACCTAGACATACGTTATGGTCAAAACAAGAAGTCTCATCTGGGGACGGACTTGGCAATCTGCCAGAAGTGTACACAAGATGTACCAGCCACCCAGCCGCCGGTTGAGGTTAAACCCCCAGTAACTGAAGACCCGAATCACCACTTCTTTGATGACAATATCTGCAAAGATATGACAACATTGTACGTGGATGGATCTTCATTCCTCCGCGACAAGATCTGCAGAGCAGGTGTTGGAGGGGTCCTCCTCCAAGACCAAGAGCAGAT
>JBBPBX010095001.1:0-13277 GCA_038048925.1 Garcialebias charrua
AAGGGACTGGTAGACACAGGTTTCAGGAGAGAGACGTGAAACGTAGGGTGCAACTTCATGGAAGCTGGGAGTTGCAGATGCACAGCAGACCTATTGATGATCTTGACCACGGGGAAGGGACCAATGAACCGTGGAGCCAGCTTGCGTGGAGTGTCCCTGAGCGTGATGTCCTTGGTAGACAACCACACCTTCTGTCCGATGTGATAGGTGGACGCCTCCCTCCGATGCCTGTCAGCGAAACGTCTGTTCTGTTCAACTGACCTGGAAAGGGCCTGCTTGGTGACACGCCAGGTCCTCTTGCAACGCCTGACATGCAAGTTGACAGAGGGAACTCCAACATCAACCTCATGCAAGGGAAACAGAGGAGGAGAGTACCCCAGTGCGGCCTCGAACAGGGATTTTCCAGTGGCCGCGGACACCTGGGAGTTGTGGGCGTACTCGACCCATGGCAACTGTTGAGACCAAGACGACCCATGGCAACTGTTGAGACCAAGAAGAAGGGTTGTTGACAGTGACACACCTTAGCATGGCTTCCAGTTCCTGGTTGCATCTCTCAGTCTGGCCATTAGACTGAGGGTGGTATCCCGAGGACAGGCTGGCAGATGCACCGATTGCCCGACAGAAACCCTTCCATCCAGACCTGCAAAACAAATTGGGGGCCTCTGTCAGAAACAATGTCCACAGGGATGCCGTGGAGACGAAAAACGTGCACTGTTATCAGGTGGGCTGTTTCCATTGCAGAGGGAAGTTTCAACAGAGGAACGAAGTGGACGGACTTAGAAAAACGATCAACAATCGTGCAGATAGAGGTATAACCATTGGAGATTGGCAAACCAGTGACGAAATAGAGTGCGATGTGCGACCAGGGCCGGCTGGAAACGGGAAGAGGCAATAACAGTCCCGTCGGTGGTTGGTTGCTGTCCTTGCTCCGCGCACAGGTGGGACAAGCTGCGATGAAGTCCCTGACATCCTTTTGCAAGTTGGGCCACCAAAAGTGGGTCCTGACGAGCTGCAACATCCGACGGACACCTGGGTGACAAGAGAACTTGGCAGAATGCACCCAGTGGAGCACAAATCTCTTATCCCCGGGGCCAGTACCCGGGTCGGGTTCAGTCTGTTGTGCGTCCCGAATCACCTTGTCTATCTCCCATGTCAAGACACCCACCATGCAGGATGGGGGAAGAATGTTAGTGGGGATGTTGAGGTCGTCCGCCGCAGCAAACTGCCGTGAAAGGGCGTCCGGCTTCACGTTACGTGTCCCTGGAATATACGAGACCGAAAAGTTGAAACTGGCAAAGAACAGCGACCAACGAGCCTGTCGAGCATTGAGTCTTTTAGCGCTTTGAAGGTACGCCAGATTCTTATGGTCAGTGAGAACCACAAACGGAGTTTCAGCACCCTCCAGCCAGTGACGCCATTCCACCAATGCCATCTTAATGGCCAGCAACTCCCTATCCCCAACATCATAGTTACTTTCAGCAGATGAGAGTCGCAGAGAAAAGAAAGCACAGGGATGAAGCTTGTTGTCCTCCACCGACCTCTGGGAAAGAACAGCACCCACCCCAGACACGGAGGCATCCACCTCCACCACGAACTGGCTGTGGGTGTCAGGGTGAGACAGAATGGGAGCTGTGGAAAACAAAGTCTTGAGGTTAGTGAAAGCTCTCTCAGCGTCCAGAGTCCAGTCAAACCTCCTGAGGGAAGACGTCAGTTGGGTTAGAGGCGTGGCAACCTTGCTATAATCCTTTATAAAGCGTCGGTAAAAATTGGCAAATCCCAAGAAGCGTTGAAGTTGTTTTCGGGTCGTAGGAGTAGGCCAGTCCACCACCGCCTTAATCTTCGCTGGGTCCGATCTTACCTGTCCTCTCTCGAATATGAACCCCAGGAAGGAGACTGTAGAGACGTGAAACTCATACTTTTCAGTCTTGACATATAAATGATTTTCCAGAAGACGCTGTAACACAAATTTTACATGGCAAATGTGTTGGTCCTGACCTTTGGAAAAAATGAGAATGTCATCTAGGTAGACGAAGACGAACACCCCAAGGAAATCCCGCAGTACATCATTCACCAGTGACTGAAAAGCGGTAGGGGCGTTGGTTAAGCCAAAAGGCATGACCAAGTACTCAAATGGCCCATGTGTGTCTTGAAGGCGGTCTTCCATTCATCTCCCTGGCGCATACGTACGAGGTGATATGCATTCCTGAGATCCAGTTTAGAAAATACGGTTGCTTCTCGAAGTTGCTCATAAACTGAATCGATGAGTGGAAGAGGGTACTTGTTTTTAATTGTAATTTGATTAAGGCCCCAGTAATCAATACAAGGTCGAAGAGACTTGTCCTTCTTCGCCACAAAGAAGAAACCAGCACCCAGAGGGGATGTGGATGGACGGATGATGCCACTCTTTAATGAAGCCTCGATGTATTCCGTCATCGTCGCCCTTTCAGGACCAGAGATGTTGTACAGTCGGCTAGACGGTAGTGGAGCTCCGGGTATCAGGTTAATGGCACAATCGTATGGCCTGTGTGGCGGCAACGACAAAGCTTTTTGTTTACTGAAAACAGCTGCTAAAGAGTGGTAAACTTCAGGGACCACGGATAAATCAATGGGTTCAAAAGGTGTTTGTTTGACAGGGCTAGAAGAGATGGCTGAGCGAAGACATTCAGCTGAGCAACGCACCCCCCAATTGTCAATACGACCCTCCTCCCAATTGATGTGAGGGTTATGTAACCTGAGCCATGGATAACCCAAAATGATGGGCAATCTCTGTTTCTCGACAATAAGAAAATCACCCAATTCTTAGTAGTTACCAGATACCACAAACCTAAATTTTATTGTCTTGTGTGAAATGGTTGAAATGGTTTGACCAGTGAGAGCAGAAACAGAGATGTCCTGGTCCAATTTTAGAGACTGGATCTGGAGTTCGTCCACCAAGCTCTGGCTGATCAAATTTTGTTCGGCACCCGAGTCGACCAGGGCCTGAACAGGGAAAGTCACAGTGTTAATACAAAGAGTGACGGGCAGTTTCAAACAATTTACAGGAGTATCAGAAATAGTACCCACCAGCATCTCCTTTTTAACTGGTGGGCTCAATCTTTTACCCGCAGAGAACAGGCGGATAAAGTGTGTCCCTTCCTTCCACAATATAGACAGGCTTTGTTTTGTAGGCGTCTCTGTCGCTCCTCCGGTGTCAGCAGAGTGTATCCGATCTGCATCGGCTTGGGTTCGAAAAGTGACGTCATGGGAACCGGTGGAGTCCTTCCGGATGACAGTTGTTGATGAGAGTTGTAGTTCTCCTCCATCTGACGTTCTCGAGCTCTGTTATCAACTCTAATAGCTAAGGCAATAGTTCCATCTAGGTCAGCAGGTAATTCACTAGTGAACAGTTGATCTTTAATGTTGCTATTGAGCGAATTCAGAAAGGAACTACGTAACGCCCTCTCACCCCAACCGGATTCCTCCGCGAGAATGCGGAAGTGAATGGAGAACTTCGCCACAGTCTCTCGTCCTTGCCGGACTGAAAATAATTTCTGAGCGGCTTCCTCTTGTAACAAAGGATAGTCAAATACCTTGAGGAAGTCCTGGATGAAATCAGCAAATGGCAAAGTCTCGATTCGACGTCGTCGGAGGTAAGCGTTGGCCCACTGCAGGGCTTCACCCTTAAGAGAGGCGACAATATATGACACACGAGACGAGTCAGTGGAGTACGTTACCGGGGCACGGCTGAACGCCAGGTTGCATTGAAGCAAAAAACCACCGCATTTTCTTGTATCGCCCTCAAAAAATTCAGAAGGCTTGATGTCAGGTTCCTTGACATGTTGAACGTGTCTGGACTCCGTAGGTTCCATGCTTGTAGACTGTTTGGGAGGAGAAGAGGGATTAATTTTTGTCCTTTGTTAGAGAGAATGTACTATACTCCCTAGTTGAAGGAGATTTTTCTGCATAGTTTCTTGTTGTTTAAGAACTTGTTGTAAGGCTAGAGTTGCAGAGTCTGTTCCCTGACTACTACAGTACCTGGTTGAGGTGGTTCCTCCCCAGTCATGCCAGAGGGGTCAGTTTGGCTGGGACAAACTATCATGGTGGCGTCTGTACGACCCCGAAGTGGCAGACCGAGAAGGAATACACAACAATCAGGTATATGAAAACAAGTGTTCTTTATTTACAGGTGAAGGTGGAAGCCTGGAGCTGCAAGAGAACGGAGTAGAGGTGAGTATCCAATCTTGGAGGCTTGATGTTTGAATCTCGAAGTAATCAGAATGGTCTTACTTGTTGTCTTAGATGGATGAATCAAAGAAGAGTGGTCCTGGTTCTTGGCGTGGTGTTGAAAATAGGTGAGGAGCGGTGGAGAGAGGAACAGGTAGACCCAGCCTTTTGTTGAGTAGCTGATGAGACTGGACTCTTGATGATTTCTGCAGGTGCACCCGAGAGTGCTGGAGGAAGACTGTGGAAGGACTTCAGAGGAGCAGGACATGGAGGTCCCAAAGGCAGAAGTTGTCCCAGCACTGAAGAGGTGTCCAGCTGCTGCTTAAGTAGGCCACCAGAACCAGTCCTCCTCAGGCAGCAACAGGTGGGTCTCATCAGGACAATATAGAAGTGTGCTGTGGAGAGAGTGAGAGAGACAAAAACAGGGAGAAACCAGGAACCCTACTCTCTTATCATGGTGACCTAACCAGGCCGAAAGAAAATACTCTTTGTGACTGCTGTTGTCAGATCTGTTCTCTAGTTTATAGTTCAGCTCTCTGGTCATCCAATGACTAGCAACAAAACCCCATAAACATTAAACTGTCTAAAGTCTCCAAGTTGTCAGAGAAGGTATCATTAAAAAAAATATTAGCAGGTTACTGTCTGTCCTAGGCTGCTGTCCTTTAACAAGTGAAATGACAAACACAAACACATCTTCTGGTATGTGTTGTTTCTGTTTGTGACTTATATAAATAATGTGTGTGCAGTGAACCAGTCTTCACTACATGACTGTTTGCGTGTATCTGCCTAAATTAAATCTGATTCTGCTTGTGAGACATTTAAAGATGTTTTGAACTTCTGGCAGGTCTCTGTGATGGTGTGGAGACTGGACAGGTGCTGAGGTCGTCAGCTACTTCATCTGCCGGAGGGTCTGGATCGAAAACCGTAGCCAGGGGCATAGCATACCTCAAAAGAAAAAAACATGAAGTTTTAAAATCTAGACAAAATAAAGGAATTAAAGAAACATACAGATAAGCGTTAGTGATTTTTAATGTTTACTACTACAACCTGCAATAGGTCAAGAATGGCTCCACGCTCAAAATGTCCTTGTGAGGACCAGCCAGCAGTGATGGTGGGCTCATTCCGATCATCAGGATGTCGTGGGTCAAAACGCAGGCTGTTCAGCGTTCTCTTGGAAAACTTCTCGACGCCGATGTCGTAACTTAAATGACACCAACATGAAAAATGTGGTTGATATAAAACACATATTAGCAAATCTGTTTGTAGAAGTGTTTTAAAAAAATGTCCAAAAACTATTCCAGATCTTACAATTCTAGAAAACATTTAAAACCGTGCATATGTCATTGCATTTATTTATTATCTAGTGCCGCAAGAAAACAACAATAATTAACACAATACAATAAACTACAATTGTACAATGTTGAATAGTTTTTTTGACTGGAATAAGACAAAATAAGTGATATTGTATTATTCCAGTTGTTGGTGAAGTTTGACTGAAAGTCACCTTTCTGGGTATTTGTGTTATAAGCGTAATATGAATGTCTTCAGGAACACTGATTAAACTCACTTTAAAACTTGTAGCTCATCCAATTAGCAGGTGCAGTTCGTTTTTGGGCTGGTCCCTTCCATGTACAAGGTAACTGGGTGCAGGTTGGTTTAGAATGTATTTCCAGCATGGTTGTAGCCACCTCCGTGTCTGCAAAAACAAACACAATATACAACCATATTGTATGTGTCATTATGGAATTCACATGCAAAATATATTTGTAATATATTTAAGGTTTATCACACATTTAACTTTACGTCTAATAAAGTGTAAGCTGTATAAACAGCGTGTCAAAAGTGCAATAGTAAATACGTTATCAAACATAATTAAATTTTCCCAGGAAAGCTAATAAATGTATCTCTTGGGATAGTTCTTATTTTTCACATCACAACATCACCAATTGTCTCAGGTTGTATTTAAGACATAGTTTACAGAAATCAAATAAGAAATAAGGACGCTGTGAACATTTGTGTGACTGACTCAAATGTCATGTTTTTGTTTACATACTGTGCTAATACTGACGGCTCTTATGAAGACATGGCGCTAGTTATAGCAGCTAACAGAAGATGTTAAACCTGTAACAATAACCAAATCAGTCTAAATATCAGAAGTATTGGCGTGAGAAATTTAAAACATTTATTTCTGACGCTTGGATATAAAGGTTGTTGACAACGACACACAACGACTCACCCTGCTGGACATTCGCAAAAAGCCTGAAGGATTTCCCCATTTTCCATCAGCGCACACAATCACCTCCTCTCGTATCGGCGGCACAATGTTCAGGCATTTTGACCAGTTGTTGTTCACTATTTTAAGAAAACAAGCTTCTAAATTACAACTCGCTATCATTACGAAGCTCCTCGGCTCCTTCCTACTAGCCCCAACTTCCGTTTTTGATTCGCCGCAGCATTTCGCCGTCCAATCAGAACGCTCGTTTCAGGTGAGCTTTGCGTGATTATACGTAAACTGGTAAAAGGTCTAGTGGTATCAGCAGCTGTTTACCTTTGTTTGCTGCTCAGTGTTTGGCAATCACAGAGATGCTTTTGGTATATATCTTCGTTTCAATTATCTTTTATAAATCAACAGGAGAAATGTGAATCTATTTTGTCTGGTTTTACATTTTTCTCTTTAAACAAGATTGTGTATATACATTTGCTGCATTAAGAATAAGTTGAAATATAGAGGTAAAGCTTAAATTCATTTAAATATTTAATAATTTTCTATCAAGGGTAGAAATTTGTTGATTGAAACAGTAATTTTCATTTAATTTATGTAAATGTGTTTATTATTCAAGGTTTTCAACCTATGACTCATGGAGCATCAGAGAAAATAAAATAAAAGACTAAATGAGTGGAGTTGTCGAGCGTCCTCTGTTGGTGCCAAAGCCTTTTTTCGAGTTCCGGCAAAGGAGATAACTCGACAGTGTCACCACCTTGATGAAAACAAAAGATTAGGCGGTTTGTTACAGTGTACAGGTGTGTACAGGTGTATACAGGTGTGTAGCACGATGCCAAGACAGCAGTGATGTGCAAACATCAACAACCTGATTCTGTTCAGATGACTGAACTAGTTTTGTGCTGTAAAGAAGAGTAGATCTAAAATTTCTCAGCAGCCTTGAAGACGACTGATAAAGTCATACAGAAGGATTTATTCAAGCGTTTGCTGTTAAATATGGTTCTATTCATTCATTCAACCTTTATTTATACAGGTTAGTCTCATTGAGCCTCAAGGACTCATTTACAAGAGAGACCTGTAATGGACCTAAGAAAGTAAGAGACCTCTATATGCTGCAGAATCATGAAATGGATGAGGTGTTTCACACACAGCTTTTCCGTTGTTCATGACCTTTAACCTTCAACCTGCTTACTGAGGCCTGTGGAGTCAGAGATGGAGCATTTGACTTTGTGCAGCTTCTCTGAGCGCTGCACACCTCGACCTTGGGGTGAATGTGCTGGGAGGTCCCCTCTATAGGAAGACGTGCAACTGCTTTAAGTATTTTCCACTTGCACAAAATCTTTCTCTGTGAAATGAAGAAGCTTTCCCAGATTCATGGAATGAAACGGTTGCTTCTCTCAGGTCATTGCTAATGTCTTTCCTTCTTGGCGCTGTATTACTCACGTGCACGCTCCACACCAACAAACTGCTGAAACACCTCTTACAGAAGTGATCACACATGGTAATTAGCTAATCACTAGATTTGATCAGCAGCACCTGGTGACCTGGTTGATGTTTTCTCTTTTAATTTTTTTTTTAGAAACTGCCAACATGTCTTTAGTTTGTCACACAGGTTTTTCATTTTAGCTTTGTTATTGATAAATTAACAACCACCAGGTGAAGTGTGATGTGTGCTTTTGTACAAATAGCTTTAGAACACAGTCAAGGCTGGATCATGTTCTTCTAATATGACATGGAGCCCAATAACTAACAGGTGTACTTATTTTTGTATGTATTTTTACCAGTAATTGTATTTCATTTAGAAACTGTGTTCAGCTGAACAGTTTCCGTTTCATCGTGCACACTGCAAGGTTTGTGAGAGTGGACGGCCAGACGAGGAGGTGCAGAAAATGTACTGCAGCTGTTTCTCGTATTTAAAGTACTGTCATTTGCAGCAGATGCGCAGCTCCCAGTTTGGCCTCCAGGACACTTTGACAGCATAACTGGTCACTGATGGACACATAGATGCTGCTGCAGTCAGACCTTTTGGCCTTTTGCATTCCAGATCTTCAGCCAGTGCAGAAAAATTCACACCCAAGCTTCTGCTCCCCCTCTGGCGTGGTGCTGTGTTTTTGTGAGATGAATGCGCAGGACTGTCACAAGTCCCATTAGTGTATGCTGAATGTGTCAGAGTGCACTCAGTGTTCAGTCTGAGCTGCTGGGCTCAGGGGCGATGTATTCATCGGGACATTTGAATATTCCAGCGGTTGCCAAAATGGCACCAAACAGAAGCGTGCCTGCAGAGTCTGATGGCAGACAAGCGGAAAGCTTTTCATATTGCATATATATACGTATTTTGTATTTTTATTAAAGCAGTTTGTCGCATTATGTCTGACTTCAAAAAAAAAAAAAAAACAGTTTGTTTGTTTTTTGGCTTTGTGCAATGAGCATGGCTGTTTTCTAATGTCCAGAATCAAATCTGTTTGCCTTCAGCTGGTTTTCAAACATTGTAATCTGTCTGAAAAGAAGCAAAATCACAGTTCCATCCTTCTTTGTGTGTGTTTTTTATTTTATTTTATTATTTTTTTAACAGCAGTGTTGGTCTGCTGTCTGCCATCAGATCAGCTGGAAAATATGACACCATACGAGGCGCTGACATACTTTATGAACGCAGCCATTTCCAAGAATGAGCTCCAAGGTCATTTCAGATGAAATGTGTTGACGCGAAGCTGCACAGATGATTTAATTACATCCTCTGTGTGTTTATGGATTTAGTCTTGGGATCAGATAATTAGCGTGTGTCCTTAACAAGGTTGAACACCTGCAAAAGAATTGCAGTGGGTTTTCTGTTTGTGATTTTTTTCGTATTAAGAAATCATCTGTGGTGAGTCTATAACAGAAACACACAAATAAAGAAATCAACTGGCACCAACATTATTAATGCTGTTACGGGTTTGTTGTTTTTTTGAATGAATGCATTTCACACTCCGCCTTTCGTGCCAGAGTTATAGTCTCAGATCATCTTATGTTGACAAATGAAAGCGTTGGAGCCGTTTCGATCATGTTTGATGCATGATGCATGTTGTAAATAACTCTCAGCTTCTGCCTCTCCAGATTTTACTACAATACAGTAGTCCCTCGCTAATTCGTAGTTCGTTTATTGCGGACTCGCTCTATCGCGGTATTTCAAAATAAGATTGGACATGACGCACAATTGGCTGGTTGATGGAAGAGCCGCTCGATCGGCATGACATTTTTATTTAAAATAAATCATTTAAAATGATTTAGCACCTGCTGCACATTTGTGCAGCCCAGAGCTGCAGAAAAAGCTTCTTCCTGCAGCTTTGTTTGTACAACCCACACTGCCTCAGGATAAACTTCCGGCTGCAGCTGATCAGTGTGCAGAGCGGAGAAGTGGGCGTGGCCAATAGCGCTTGCAGCTGGAAAAGAGCAGCGGAGGCAGGGAGCTGAAATCATGACATGCTGTGTGTGTTCTTTTAGAGAGTTTAGAGTTTAGAAACATTGTTTAGAATATTGCAAGAGTGTGGAAAGGGTTTAAAATGCCTTAATATATATTTATATGAATAATAAAATACAGGTAGTCCTCGACTTATGACGGCCTCAAGTTACGAGGTTTCGCGGTTACGACGCACCTCCCATTAAAAAATATATATACAGAATATATTTTGAATTTTTTTATTTTGAAGCCAATTTACGCAGTTTCCGGTTTAGCTGTGGAGGCTACAGCTTGCCCTGTACTCTTAAAAAAGCTAAGTCTGGTCCTCTGGACATTCAAAAAACAAAACAAAACTTGTTGGAGCAAGCTGGACAGGCAGAAACAGGCAGCAGCTGTGGAAAAGTAGCTGTTTTATGGACGGCGGTTTTACGATGTAAACGAATGGAGAATACTGAGGAGGGATGGAGAAACGGAGGAAATGGCTTCACCAGCAGTCCAGATTAGGAAATTAACTCTTTTTTCCCTTCATTATGGCTTTGAAATGTATGTGGTTTTTGATAATTATGTAGGGTACTGTTTTAGGATAGGCTAAGTGCTCGGTAAAATACAGTACTGTACGTATAAGGTGCAGTTTGGACGTATGTTTCAAGTTACGTTGAAATTTGCTTTACGACGGAGCGTAGGAACGGAACTCCGTCGTAAGTCGAGGACTACCTGTAAACTACTACTTGTGCTACTATTTCTATTTCACAGTTTTTCACTTATTGCAGGTCTTCAGGGTACGGATCCCCTGTGATGTACAAGGGACTACTGTACTTGTAAATTGATCATGGTAAAGCCATTTTTGTGTATGACACAGCCAATAGGCTATATGCCACGGACTTCCGTTTCAGCACTTCCGCATTCTTCACCCGTAAGACGCACTTCCGGTTTGCAGTCAACACGGTGTTAGCGATGGCGTTCTTCACGAGATCTCTGCAGGACTTGCCGACAGTCACTGTTAATAATGTCTACAGAATAATTCAGACCTTCTCTAAAGCGCCCACATCTAAGAAGGATAAAGGATTTAAGCTTTGTGTCCAACTACATAAATAAATATGAAGGTAAGTCGGTATTTGTTTTCAGTTCACCAAACTGCCTCATGTAGGCTAACACAGCTAACATAGTTAGCCTCGCTAATCTGTTGAGTAAACGTGTTTTGTCTGTACAATGTTTTCTTATTAACACAAATGTTAGTTTCAAACAAGGAGGCAGGAGAAGTGACAGTTAGGGCTGAGTGTTTACAGTCCATGAGGAAGAGCCAGAAGCCCCACTGTTTGAGTCAAAGCCACCTGACAGTTCAGTTTCAAACAAGGAGGCAGGAGATTTAGAGCAGATTTAGAAACAAAAGTTATTTTAATTCAAGTTTGTTTACAAAAGTTGAGCTGAAGTCAAACCTGTTAAATCACTGTTTGTAGCAGGCCTTAATAAGAGATGTTTTCTTTCACTGCACAGGACACGGCAGGTGTTGGTGATGATGAGGGAACCCCTGGTCCATCCTAGATGTTTGTGAGACGTGGGAAGACACCACCGCTACAGCTCAAACATGAGGGAAGCAGTGAGGAGCTGAGATTGGATCCAAACAACAACAAACAAGTTGTTCCACTGAGGCACTGTAATCTGACTGATTACATGTTTTTAAATCTCCAAAAGCAGTCGAGGAAGCTGGGAGTTAGTCAGAAGATGTAATAATAATAATATAATTTAAACAGTGTTTAAATATTGTGCCTCATTTAGCTTGACTCATACGTTTTGTACAGTAATGTAACATTATCATCAAATTTCTTTTTAATAAAATGGCTAAAACGACTCTAAGCCTGTCTTAAACCAAAATACAGTACACATTTTTTTTGGGTGATAATACATCAATGAAGACAAAAGTCAGAATGTTTTGAACATTTTATTTTCTTACAAGTAGTAAGTAGTGTGACTGTAGTGTCAGGGTAGTCCTTGAAGTCTGCAGGTAGATTTCTGCATATCTGCTCTTCAGGTAGAGCCGAGTACTGTCAATAAAAAGTTGCTGTGAAAATCTGTGACCGTGGACTGATGGACACCGTACGGGTCAGCAAGGTCCTGTTGCTTTGATCCAAGGTCAAGGTCATTTAAGAACAGGAAGAACTCAACGGGCTGCAGGGTATGAGTTAAATAATCAATAAATAACACTGAACAACTGGTAATAACTAATAATTAAATCTCAATGTCACTACAGTACTTGTGCAATAACCTGTCACACAACCTGTGTAATGTTGATTATGTGCATACATATATATGCACATAAAGTTTTAAATATATATATATACTGTATACGTATATAAATATATACACATATATATATAATTATATATTATTATATATACTGTATGTGTATATATTTATATATATATATTTAAAACTTTATGTGCATGCTAGCTTATATTACTAGCTTGAAATACTTGCAGTAGTTAATTCAAATTCATCCTGCTGCATTGTTATATCCGTCTCTCTTCAGGACTTTGTGAATATTATAATTACTTTTTCACTGTGCATGCTTTTAGTATACATACAGTAGTTTGTTCTTTGATTTTTAGCAAGTCAAATCTGCTCTTCTCATCCTGAGCACTTCATTGTACTGTTAACTCTGTGTTAACCTGTATAAGACAAATAAACACAAGTTGAACTTGATGGGGAGTTCCTCTCAGTTCTTGGTGAACACCGACCATGAATGGCAGAGCAGAGCAGTCATGGCCCATAAACACATCAGGAGGTCAGATGATGCAAACCTGGAAAAAACAAAACAAGTGTTCATATTTACCTACAAGTAAAAAACCAAACGGAGAACTCTTTATGAGAGTTATGCTTTAAAATAAATTAATTACATCTCAGGAAATTAAATGTTTAATTGGAGTGAAACAGTTCTGGTTTCATATTAAAGGAAACGGCAGAGAATATTTCAGAGGTGTAACAGCTCTGAAGTTACTAAGAGTTTACAAACATGTTTACAGATTAGAAAACATATGTTAAAATCTGAATATTATTTTAAAAGTATGTAGTTACAAACTTGTATTAAATCACTCATCATGACTCCAACATTAAATCTACAAGTGTGGAGTCGAGTGATAATCGTGTTTCTTACTGAGCTGCAGCTGTGTTCTCCTCCTCCTCGCTGTCCTCTTTGCTGCTTCTCCCAAAGCCCCGGTCATGGAAGTGGAAGGGATCTATTCCACTGGAACAATGCAGGTACAGCTCTTTTTTAACCACTGTTTGATGCTGGCTCTTGAATATTCTGAGGTTTAAAACGCCGGCTACAACCGAGTGTTAGCTTTAAGGCTAACTCGGTTAGCCACGAACTCTGGCATTAAAATATAAAAAACTAAGCGCTCTATTGTCCCTGCTATTCAC
>JBBPBX010095002.1:0-13277 GCA_038048925.1 Garcialebias charrua
GTTGAAGACAGGGTCCTCCCCGCCCAAGCAGCCCCAACCCCACGGCGCCCCCCCAACCTCCCCCCCCACCAGCCCCAATGCCCCACAAGGCCAGATCCCAGACCCCCCACCCTCACTACGTAACGGAGCCGATCAAAGAATGCCAAATAGATTGATCCGATGTGTCGGCAGATGCTGTTTCAAGACTAATATGATCTAACAGAAGATTTTTATACTGATTAATGCTAAGATTATTTTTATTTTTCCAATTTACGAGTATGGTTTTCTTTGCGATGCATAAGGCAGTGAAAAGCATATAGGATGTATTTTTTTCTAGTATAACATCTTCAAAGATACCCAATAAGCAAACAGATGGAGAGAGTGGGATATTAAATTTCAAACATTTAGACAAGTCTTCACATACCTGTACCCAGAACCTCTGAACGGGTGGACAGAACCAGAGTGCGTGAATATAATCATCAGGTATATTACTTATGCACTGTGAGCAGTTGTTAGATGGTGTAAAGCCCATCTTAAACATCCGCTGACCTGTATAATGTACTCTATAGAGAACCTTATATTGTATTAATTGTAAATTGGAGATTCTAGTCAATTTAAAAGTATTTGAACATACTTGAGACCAAATTTTTTGTTCAAAGTTGATTGATAAATCTGACTCCCATTTTTCAACAGGTAGTGCTATCGAGTCATCGATTCTAGATAATTTTTTGTATATTTTAGATAATAATTTGGGTGGTTGAAAATTAATAAACTCTAACACACATGTTGGTGTTTCCAACAATGTTTTATTAAGCTTAAATTTCTTTTTTACAATTGACTTAATTTGTTGGTATTGTAGGAAATATTTATTATCAATGTCATATTGTATTATTAATTTATTAAATGGAATAAAGTCTATGCCCTCAAATATGTGTTCCAGACAATCAATTCCTTTCATTCTCCAACCTGGGAAATTTAACATATTATTTTCTTGTTGAATGTCAGGATTGTTCCAGAGAGGTGTATGTCTACATGGGAGAAGTGAAGACTTTGTCATTTTCAGATACTCCCACCATGCCATCAGAGATGAGCTAATATTGATGCTCTTAAAGCAGACATGTCTTTTTAAAACTGTACTGATAAATGGTAGATCTGAAATCCTAATATTATTACATAAAGTTTGTTCTATATCTATCCAAGTTTCATCTAGTGCATTCGGTTTTAACCACTTTGATATATATTTTAACCTGTTGGCTAAATAGTAGTAATAAAAGTTTGGAAGTTCTAATCCTCCGGTATCTTTAGATTTCTGTAATGTTTTTAAACTAATACGTGGAGTTTTATTTTTCCAAAGGAATTTAGATATAGAAGAGTCTAGTGACTTAAACCATTCAGTTGAAGGTTTATTTGGAATCATTGAGAATAAATAATTTATTCTCGGCAGCACCATCATTTTTACTGAGGCAACTCTTCCCATAAGTGATATGGGTAGAGATCTCCATCTAGTAAGATCGTCTTCAATTTTCTTTAATAGTGGGATATGATTTAATTTTATTAAATCTTCCAATTTAGGAGAGATATTAACACCTAAATATTTAATGTTACCTGATTGTAGTTTTTCATTAAGATAATTATTAAACACGCAATTTATTGGAAGAACTGTAGACTTTGTCCAGTTTATAGAATAATCAGAAACTTTTGAAAACGAGTTTATTAATTTGATAACATTAGATATTGGGGAGGAGGTCCTGCCCCAAGTGGAGGAGTTTAAGTATCTCGGGATCTTGTTCACGAATGAGGGAAAACTGGAGCGTGAGATCGATAGGCGGATAGGTGCAGCGTCCGCAGTGAAGCGGGCGCTGTACCGGTCTGTCGTGGTGAAGAGAGAGCTGAGTCAAAAGGCAAAGCTCTCAATTTACCGATCGATCTACGTTCCCACCCTCATCTATGGTCATGAGCTTTGGGTTATGACCGAAAGAACAAGATCTCGGATACAAGCGGCTGAAATGAGTTTTCTCCGCAGGGTGGCTGGACTCTCCCTTAGAGATAGGGTGAGAAGCTCAGTCATCCGGGAGGGACTCGGAGTAGAGCCGCTGCTTCTCCACATCGAGAGGAGCCAGTTGAGGTGGCTCGGGCATCTGGTTAGGATGCCTCCTGGACGCCTCCCTGGTGAGGTGTTCCGGGCATGTCCCACCGGGAGGAGACCCAGAGGAAGACCCAGGATACGCTGGAGGGACTATGTTTCTCGGCTGGCCTGGGAACGCCTTGGGATTCCCCCAGAGGAGCTGCTCCAAGTGGCTGGGGAGAGGGAAGTCTGGGCCTCCCTACTTAGGCTGCTACCCCCGCGACCCGACCCCGGATAAGCGGAAGAAAATGGATGGATGGATGGATAGATATTGAGTTTCCTGAGTTCTCAAGAAAAAGCAAAACATCGTCAGCATAAAGACTAATTTTATGTTCTATGTTTCTACCCTTTATGCCTTTAATATCAGCACTTTGCCTTATTGCTGCTGCTAAAGGTTCAATAAAAATAGCAAATAATGCTGGTGAAAGTGGGCAACCTTGCCTGGTTCCCCTCTGTAAACAGAAGCTTGAAGATAATTGATTATTTGTCCTGACGCACGCTGTTGGTGAACTATATAATATTTTTAACCAATTAATGAAGTAATTCCCAAATCCAAATTTATTTAAGGTAGCAAATAAGAAATTCCAATTAACTCTATCAAATGCTTTTTCAGCATCTAATGAAAAAATAGCTGTTTCAATATTTTTAAAATATGAATACTCTATTATATTATATAATCTGCGTGTATTTGAGTTTGAGTGTCTTCCTTTTATGAATCCGGTTTGGTCTGGATGTATAATAACAGGAGTTATCTTCTCTAGTCTTTTAGATAAGACTTTACAAATTATTTTAACATCAACATTAATAAGAGAGATTGGACGATAACTGGTAGGTAATACTGGGTCTTTGCCTGGTTTTAATAAGAGACTAATGTTGGCTGAATTCATATGTGTTGGTAGCCTACCATTTTCTTCGGACTCAAATAGCACTCTATAAAATATCGGTTCCAGTATATCCCAGAACTTTTTATAGAATTCTACTGGATATCCATCAGGACCTGGAGATTTCTTATTAGGCATGCTTTTAATTGCTTCATGGAGCTCATCTGATGTTAATGGTGAGTCTAGTTTTGATGATTGACTAATATCTAGTTTTGGAAGTGTTACTTTCTCCAAGAATTCATTAATATCCTTATTAGATGGATTTATTTGTGGAGTGTATAGAGTTTTATAGAAATCTTTAAAAATATTGTTTACTTTTCCCTCATCATGAATTATATTTCCATCTTTATCTTTAATACCATAAATAGATGTTTTTTCTTTGTTTAATTTGAGTTGATTAGCTAAAAAGCTACCTGATTTATTACCGTACTCAAAATTATCTAATCTAAGTCTTTGTATCAAGAATTTATTTTTCTTATCAATATATTCATTTAGTTCTAATTTTAATTTGCGTAGCTTTTGCTGTGTTTCCTCTCCTTGTAGACCTTCTAATAGTTTAATGGATTTCTCTAATTCCTCAATACGTTTATTTTCTTTTTTCTTTTTATTTGTTGAATAGGATATTATTTTACCTCTCATGACTGTTTTCCCAGCCTCCCAAAGTGTACATGCTGAAGTTCCTGGCAAGTCATTAAACTCTAAATACGATGCCCATTCTTTTTTAAAATATTGCAAAAATTCTTCTTCTTGAAGTAGTGATGTATTTAATCTCCAACTTGTATTTTTTGTTGTTATTCTTTTATAATCTATATTTACAGTAACTGGTGCATGATCGCTGATAGCAATAGGGTGTATCTCAGTGTCTGAAATGTTTGCCATCAATGAATTGCTTACTATAAAATAATCTAAACGAGAATATGAGTGATGCACATGTGAAAAGAAAGAATATTCTTTGCTATCAGGGTGAAAAGAACGCCATGCATCGCAAAGTCCATAATCGTTCATATACTGTTTAACTATATTTATAGATTGCCAACTGCGTTGAGTTCCCGCTGCATTCAGTCTGTCTAATTTGTCATCTAAACCAAAGTTGAGATCACCTCCCATCACCAGTGAGGAATCCATGTGATTTGATAGATTGGAAAAAAAATCATGAAAAAAAGCAGCGTTGTCTACATTCGGTCCATATATGCTAACAATACAATAATTTTGTCTAAATATTGATAACTTTAATATTATATATCTACCGTTCGGATCTATATTGGTTTTCAGACCACTGTTGCATAGATACTACCCCAAAGGTCTCTACTCCCTCTTGTAATGACAATTGTTTTTTGTCTCTACCTTTCTTATCTTCACTGTGTTTGTGTCTGGCATCAGACAGCTGAAGTTTAATCAGCTGATTCCTCATCTCCTCTAATTCCCCGCCTCTTTATCTCCCTGTTTTTTCGTATAGTTCAAACAATGTATTACATGTCTTTCCCACCTTTCCGATTCCGCTGTGAATAAATCAGCATTCTTTTCTAAATCAGTCACCACATCTTTAGGTAAACCGTCAAGGACAGCTTTTCTAAAATATGGCCTTTGTTGGGTGGATTGTGCATGTACGCCAGTGACCTTCGACCAAGCTTCTTTGCTCTGTTCTATAAAATCACACGGCTCCATAGTTCTATCCCATCTGAATTTGGGGATCGCTAATCCTTCGGGCAAGGGGTTCTGATGATAGGAGCTACCTGAGTGAACACCTCACACAACAGTGTGTCATTAGGTACCTCTGAAATTTGATACTGATACCATCCCATCATGACATGAGAACGTAAATAGGCTTGGACTGAAACGTGATTGGAGTAGCACACAAAAATGGCGTTGAGATCCCCCAAGACTAATGTAGCTCCCAACGTGAGGATATTAAACTTTTCCAACCATCGCCCCCTCCTTAAGAAAGGGGGGAGGGGGTAATTTCTCCGAAATCGATTCTAAGTACACATTGATCTGTGTATTTATGATCTGCAATGTTTTTATGTCTTTCGTGTTGTACTTTACTGTGTGTGTTGCCTGTTGTTTGTTTGTTTGTCCAGTACTTTGGTGTGGACTCTTTCCTGTTGAAATTGCTTTACAAATAAAATGGTATGGTATGGTAAGTCTCGTACAGGAAACGGTTTGTATCTTACCACCTGTCCATCTGAGCCCTGAGTACTTAATAATGGCATAATAGTCTGTGATAATAGACAGTGCCATGACTGCCTGGATCTTCTTCTGCAACTGCCTGATAGGGAAATTGAACATTTATCATATTAAACTTATTACTCTAATATATTCTGATGAATCATTAACCGGTTTGCTTCTCCGGAAGTCTTTCTGTATGTAACAAAACTTATCTGTCTATTGTGGGGCGGCCGTGGCGTAGTGGTAATGGCAGTCATCCCCCGATCGGAAGGTTGGAGGTTCGAATTCCGGTTCCCCACACCATGTGTCGTTGTATCCCTGGGCAAGACACTTAACCCCGAGTTGCTCCCGGTAGGACTGGAAAGGCGCCTTGCATGGCAGTCGCCGCTACCGGTGTATGAATGTGTGTATGCATGGGTGGATGGTTGGTATTGTAAAGCGCTTTGGGGCCCCTCATCGGGGGCTGGAAAGCGCTATATAAATAAGCTCCGTTTACCATTTTACCATTTACCATCTGAGGAGAACAAACTGTTGTTTCCTGTATACAGAACAAAAACACTGATTAGGCCAGCTCATGTTTAATCATGTTTAATCACAGATAACGTTTTAACATTACGTTATTGTTTGTTTTGAACACTGCCACGTTTTCCATGTGCAATCTGAGGCTGTCTTCCTTTTACTCATCATTGTCCTATTTTTGAGAGGATAAAAGCCAAGCATGCACTGACCACTTTGGACTTGCTTCAAACACGTTTGAGCCTGGCTCCAAGCGAGTTTGAAGTGATCTCCCATTTGCAAAGTCTGCTTCTTAGAACTTACTCTTGTATTTCTTGTGTGGTTCTTTTTAAGGTAAAGTTAAAGATGATGGAAAACCCCATCATTTATTGGTCGTCTGACTGGGATTTCCTCATATCTGTCCCTCTGATGTACTCCGAGGTCCGCTGCAAGCCCGTGAGCACGGCAATTTTCAAAGTCCGGGTAAGTCTTGGGGATGGACGTTTACCTCCGCCTGGCCAGCGTTGAAAGGACCATCGAGGGGACAGTTTGACGGAGATCCAGTCGATCACCACACAAATCTGCAAGAAGTGAGTTATAAGAAATATTGCTTAGTATGGCAGAAAGTGCTGTTTTGTTTGCTGACGCACGACATGTAGGTGAATAGTTTGCTTAAGTACGGTGTGAAGGTACTAAAAATTTGTTTGCTTGGCATGGCGCGAAGGTGCTATACATTGTTTGCTGATGTCCAACGTGAAGGGACTGTTGGTTTGCTTAAAGTACGGCGTGAAGGTACTAAAAATTTGTTTGCTTGGCACGGCTGTAGGTGTTATAAATTGTTTGCTGACGTACGGCGTTAAGGTACGGAAACTAGTTTCAGGCTAGGTCAAAACATCCAAAACAAGTGAGATTTCTGCCAAACATAGGACATTTTTCTTTTTAGACGCGTCCTTTTGAAGTTGTGTTCGTCTGTTTGCCTCTGTGGGGCCTAAAGTAAACATGAGGGTAACCACCATATTGTGTCTTTAAACACGTATGGTGCCACCCAGATGTAAAGGATATATAGGAGGTCAATATTAATACTGACCTCTTTACCTTAATTAATTTACTTATTCAGATTGAATAGTAATTTCACGGATTCTTTTCTTTTTCCATTTACCCAATATTTCTGTGATCTTTATGATGGATAAGTAAAACAGAAGCCATAGAGTGAAAATGGAAACGGTAACTTAGTTTGGTATGCCAAAGACACTACCATTTATTTAAAATAAATCAACTAAAATTAACACCATTACACTTTGATTGACATGATTTCACTTTCTTGCAATTTAATAAGTCAGCACATTTAAATTGTAACAACAGACATAAATACAGGATGTCATTATACTTAGTCTGTAGCTCAGTCTTAGCTTAAATATAGTTACCAGCTTAGAAATGGAGATGAAGAGATTTAAGGGAGAGGTTAAGGGAGGAAGTTATTTATCTTGAGTGTAACCAGAAATGACACTTTCCTTCCGAATTCTGCTAAATTCCAGGTACGTTTGTAAACAGCTCTTTACCTTTTGACGACAGCCCGGTAAGAGAGGACCTTGTAGCTTTTCAGATGCACGGGTTCCTTGCGAGGACCAGTACATCTGAGCACGTTATTCGTTTATCTTCCAACGTCTCCTGGTTTTGCGTTGGTCATCAGAAAATGCGTCAGCTCCTGGCTTCTGGCTCAAGATAACTTATTCCAGGAAGGAATAAACAAAGTTTGAGCTTACGCTCAGTTCGAAGTGGACTCATAACAACATGTTATTAGTCTTTAACTGAATGACGTGTCCTTAGCGTGTGACTGACGTTCATCCAGCTCGTTGGGCCGACCTCATGTCTTGAAGTTCCCAGCAAAAACTTAACGTTTCAGCAAAAGCTTAGAACCTTAGTAGAAGATCTGAGATGAGAGAGACTTGTCTCTTCCCCATTGGTCCAAAAAGAACCAGTCGAGCAGTTCACTTGTTATCACGATTCAAGGTGAAATCAGAGCAGAGTGAAAATGTTTAGGAAAAACAGAGAGTACTGGAGTCATTCTCATGAAAACAACGGATTAACTGTCTTCTGCCTTTCTAAACAAAACGGCCGGGTCTCTCTGACCCGAGTCTTCAACTTTCACACAGCAGTGGACACAGTGATGTGCAGAAGTGACACAGTTTCACTTTACAGAATAACACAGCTTATAGCATATGTGACCATGAAAATGACAAAATGTTATTCTTTTGATTACATTAGAATAAAATTAAAGAAGCCAATAGTCTCTTTTGGTGACTATGTTCTCAGATTACAACTAATGGAATAATTTGTAGTAAATGTCTTGTTTTACTGAGAGGTCAGTAAAGGTCATCTCTGGAACAGTTCAAAAATACACAGGTGTATCAGAGCGGGCACAGTCATGCCTACTACAGGCCTAAAAATATGTGTCGTTGTTGTGCTTCTCTGCGGGCCCCTAAGTTGCGATTCGTCCGTCTGCCTTCTGTGTTTTCTTAGGAATGTGTGTGCATTTTTTGTTGTGCCTGTCTGCGGGCCTATCTATCTCTGTGTTTATCTTTCTCTCCCTCTGTGTGTGTGTGTGTGTGTGTGTGTGTGTGTGTGTGTGTGTGTGAAAATATAACTGAGGTATTTTGAGCTGACTTTCTGATCACAAGGTCAACTTTATAAACCTCTATTAAAGAAAAAAACTACAAAAAAGCATTATATAAAAATCGCTCTGAGCCTAGAACGTTGCCAGATAAATACTACAACCAGATTTCTGAGAAATTAAATGATTACTAACTTACAAGATGAAACCTGTGCTGACAGCAGTCCGTAGGCCCAGCTCGTCCAGGAACATTTTGGGGCAGGAGGTATCGTCTCCTACAAAGAAAAAACACAGATAATAACACTGATTTAAGCACTCTCTGTTGTAAACAATTACTGAAAACGTACTCAAATTCAGACCAAGGCTGAGAAGGATCACAGACACAGGTAAACAGTTAAGTGAGTTTATTTACAGTGCTGGGGTAAAGGAAGTCAGGGTTCCTGGAAGGAAAGGGGGAAAAAGATTAATGATGATGTTTGGGGAATATTGCAGTTTTAGTGTTTAATTAAGTCTCTCTCTTACAGAAGGAACTTGGAGGAGGCAGACCAGAGGGAGGAGGCGAGTGTCCATCAGGTGAGTAATTCCTTGTATTTATCCAAGAGTCCCAAGTAGTGTCTTGCAGGTGGCAGCTGGTGGAGGAGTGTCAGGCTGGAGGACAGAGTTTTCTCAGAGAAGGAGTCCAGTTTGGAGGCAGCTTGTCCAGTTTGGGTTCCAGAGGTGAGTCACAGATTTGTCCAAGGTGACTGAATGATTCAGCAAAGACTGGAACCTCCTCCAAGGCTTAAATAGCAGCTGGACTCGTTAACCGGATTGGCAACAGCTGGTTACCCAGGAACTCCCATCTCCAACACTCAGCAACTGCAAGGTGAGTTCTCACATACACACAAACACAAACCCAACAGTACCCCCCCCTCAAACATCGCCTCCAGGCGATCAAAGGCGCTTGTCAGGATGTCTCACAAAAAAGTCAGTGATGAGACCAGGATCCAAGATGAAGGACCTGGGAATCCAAGATCTCTCCTCGGGGCCGTAACCCTCCCAATCAACCAAAAACTGATGTCCACGACCCCGTCTCCGAACATCCAGGAGTCGACGAACGGTGAACACAGTCTGATCATCAACCACACGAGGGGGTGGACGATCGAGGTCGGAAGGATTCAAAGGATCCTCCACATAGGGCTTGAGTTGGGACACGTGGAAGGTGGGATGAACACGCATAGAGCGAGGGAGCCGAAGTTTAACAGCAGAGGGGTTAACAATTTTGACAACAGGAAAAGGTCCAATAAACCGAGGTCCCAGTTTTCTGGAGGTGTCCTTGAGGGAGATGTTCTGAGTGGAGAGCCATACCTTCTGTCCCACAGCGTACAGAGGAGCCGGAATACGGCGACGATCAGCCCACCTCCTGGTTTGTTCACGGGACCGAAGAAGAGCCTCCTTGGTCTGCCTCCAGATGCGTCTGCAACGTCGTAGGTGGTACTGGACAGAGGGGACAGACACGTCAACCTCCTGGTGGGGAAACAGTGGAGGCAGGTAACCCAGAGATGCTTCAAAAGGAGAGAGGCCCGTAGCCGAGGACGTGTGAGTATTATGGGCATACTCAACCCAGGGGAGAAGAGAGGACCAATCAGCAGGGTTATTGTCAATGACACAGCGAATAGAGGACTCAAGTTCTTGGTTGCATCTTTCAGACTGACCGTTGGTTTGGGGATGATAACCAGAAGACAAGCTCACCGAGGCACCAAGGGCTTGACAGAAAGCCTTCCAAACTTGAGACACAAATTGGGGACCACGATCCGAGACGATGTCACAAGGAATGCCGTGAAGTCGAAAGACATGCTGGACCATGAGGTGAGCGGTCTCCAGAGCAGAGGGGAGTTTAGTTAATGGAACAAAATGTGCAGCTTTAGAGAATCTGTCAACAATGGTAAGGATGACGGTGTTACCTTCAGAAGGGGGTAAACCCGTCACGAAGTCCAGAGCAATGTGGGACCAAGGACGACCAGGAACAGCAAGGGGCCTGAGGAAACCCGCAGGAGGTTGATGGGTGCTTTTATTTCGAGCACAAACAGCACATGCAGCGACAAAATGCTTGACATCACGGGGAAGGGTAGGCCACCAGAAGTGCCGCTTGGTGAAGGAAGTCATGCGATTGACACCAGGATGGCAGGAGAACTTCGAACAGTGAACCCATTGCAGGACCTGGCTGACCACAGACACGGGAACAAACAAACGATTAGGTGGACCAGTACCAGGATCAGGTTCAGTCTGTTGAGCTTGAATGATGTCCCTCTCGATCCCCCAGGAGGTGGCACCAACAACACAGGTGCGAGGGAGAATGGCCTCAGTGGTCTCGGCGGAATCTGTAGACGAGAATTGTCTGGACAGGGCATCAGGCTTAACATTCTTGGACCCAGGGCGATAAGTGATAGAAAAATTGAACCTGGTGAAAAACAGGGACCACCTGGCCTGTCTCGGGTTCAGTCGTTTGGCACTCCGTAGATAAGAAAGGTTCTTATGGTCGGTGAGAACAATAAAAGGCAGGTTGGACCCCTCTAACCAATGCCTCCATTCCTCGAGAGCCAATTTGATGGCCAACAATTCCCGATTTCCCACGTCGTAGTTGGCCTCAGAAGGAGAAAGGCGGCGAGAAAAAAATGCACAAGGGTGGACCTTGCCATCAACAGGGGACCTCTGCGAGAGAACAGCACCCACGCCGGTGTCCGAGGCGTCAACCTCAACAATGAACTGCAAACTGGTGTCAGGATGGGTTAGAACAGGGGCAGAGGAAAAAAGTCCCTTGAGTTTGATGAAGGCCTCTTCAGCCTCCCTGTTCCAAGAGAAAATACGGAGAGAAGAGGTGAGTTTGGTTAATGGACACACAACTTGACTGAAGTTCCTGATGAAACGGCGATAAAAGTTGGCGAAGCCCAGGAAGCGTTGGAGTTGTTTGCGGTTCAGAGGAGTGGGCCAGTCCATCACAGCCTTGACCTTCTCCGAGTCCGTCCAGACCTGTCCACTCTTAAACACAAATCCCAAAAAGGCAACAGAGGGCACACTGAACTCACACTTCTCAGCTTTGACGAAGAGTTGGTTCTCAAGCAGCCGCTGGAGAACAGCCCGAACATGTTGTGTGTGTTGTTGAGGGTCCTTGGAGAAGATCAGGATGTCGTCCAGGTAAACGAAGACAAACTGAGACAAAAAATCCCTCAGTACATCGTTGACCAAGGCCTGAAACACAGCAGGAGCATTTGACAACCCAAAAGGCATCACTAGATATTCAAAATGTCCAAAAGGGGTTCTGAAGGCAGTCTTCCATTCGTCCCCTTCTTTCATACGAACCAGGTGATAAGCGTTCCGGAGGTCAAGCTTAGTGAAAATAGAAGCCTCCCTGAGTTGCTCGTAAATGGACTCGATAAGAGGTAGAGGATATTTATTCTTAATGGTGATCTGGTTCAGTTCTCTGTAATCTATACAAGGCCGTAACGTTTTATCCTTCTTGGCGACGAAGAAAAACCCAGCTCCAACTGGGGACGTCGAAGGACGAATAATGCCTGAGGATAAAGATGCGTCAATATATTCCCTCATAGTTTGCTTCTCAGGACCAGACAGATTATACAGACGGCAGGAAGGTAAGGGAGCACCAGGTAGTAAATCTATGGAACAGTCATATGGCCTGTGGGGAGGTAATGAGAGAGCTCGGGATTTGCTGAACACCGGGGCCAGGTCATGGTAACTGGTTGGAATAGATGACAAATCCACCACCTCATCTTCATAACAAGGCGGAGGAGAGGAGGAGATTGCAGATTTAAGGCAGTTGGAGGAACAATAATGACTCCATGAAACTATCTGGTTATGAGACCAGTCAATTTGAGGGTTATGTTTTCTGAGCCAGGGAAATCCTAATATAACTTGAGGGGTCTCTGAATGAAAAACAAAAAATTCACTCTGTTCATGATGGTTGCCAGATACAATGATTTTTAAAGAGGTGATCTTATGGGAAATAGTGGAAATGGACTGACCGGTGAGCGCTGTCATAGAGAGGGGTTGATGTAAACTGTCCAGAGGGATAGAAAGTTGTTCCACCACACAGTCACTGACTAGATTCTGTTCAGCTCCAGAATCAATTAAAGCCTGCACGGGGAGATTAATGTTATTGTAACAAACTGCAGATTGAAGAGTCAGACGGTTCTCAGGAGAAATGTTTGAAGCGCCCACCAGTATCTCCTGTTTTACTGGTGAGAATGGCCTTTTAAACGAAGAGAACATGTAGCAATGAAGTGCCCCTTCTTCCCACAATATAAGCATTCTTTAGCTGAAAGACGCTTCTGTCTCTCCTCAGGGGTGAGGCGGGTACGTCCAATTAACATAGGCTCTGATGAATCAGGTTCATTCACAGGATTACATATTGGACTGCGGCTTACCGGATCCGGAAGTGGAGTCACGGAAGTGGAAGGACCCTGGGATTTGTAGTCCAACAATCCCCGATATTCTCTGTGGCGATCGTCAATGCGGATGGATAAATCAATTAGATCGTTTAAGTTGTCAGGTTCATTCACAAGGGCCAACTGATTCTTAATGTGATCATTGAGGGCATTGACGAATACTCCCCGTAGAGCGAGGTCCTCCCATCCGGCCTGTCTGGCCACAATCCGGAAGTGGAGAGCGAAGTCCGCCGCAGATTGGTTCCCCTGGCGTAGCGCCATTAGCCTCTTGGAAGCTGTCTCCTGGTGCAGCGGTCGCTCGAAAACTCTCTGAAAGTCGTTGTAAAAAGTGGAAAAGGTACAGTCACTTACAGAAATGGAACCAAAGTAAGCATCAGCCCACCTTAAGGCCTCTCCTTGTAGGGCGGAAACTATGTAGGATATGCGGGACGAGTCGGAGGAATAGGTTCGTGGAGCTCTGCTAAAGGCTAGATTACATTGTAGCATAAACCCACCAAAATGTTCAGTTTTACCAGAAAATAGTTGACTGGGTTTCATCTCGGGCTCACGCACAGAGTATTGGGTTGGTGGCTCTGGGG
>JBBPBX010095004.1:0-13277 GCA_038048925.1 Garcialebias charrua
CATATATACATACATATATATATACATATATATACATATACATACATATATATATACATACATATATATATATATATATATATACATATATATATATATATATATATATATACATATATATATATATATATATATATATATATATATTAGTGCTGGACGATAATTCAATAACGATAAATATCGCGATATACTTTTATTCAATAACGATGATATGAAGTTTAAGCATATTTTCGATATTTCGATAGGATTTTACAACTTTTTATGACGTTTTTCTCTTTCTGTTCGGGTTGGAGCGGCTGCTTCAACAACCCGCCCGGACAGAAAAAGCTGTGACACAAAACGTGCGTGATGACGTTGTTGTTACGCAGCGCTCAGTCCAGCAGCAGGCGTTAGCGGTAGCAGGCTAAAAGCTAAGCTAGTCTCCAAAGCGCGTTAAGTTTTCGCTTCAAAACGAGTCAAACGAGTGCTCATGACCGTCAGAATGTGACTGAACAAAGTTTCACAAGCGAAGAGAAAGAGACGACATCACTGATGAGAGGAAAGACTAATTCGTCGGTGTGGACGTAGTTCGGTTTTACTGCAGGTCTCATCTGCAGCGAGTCTTACTCGGTTTGTGTTTATTTTTCAAAACGTGACAGAGTCGTTCTAACTAGCGGTGGAAACATCTATTCTAACTTGTTTAATCTGAAGAGTTTCCACTCGATAGAATATGATGAGTCAGAAGATGAAGAATAAAGTTTGAGCCAACGTTTCCCTGAAACTACGACGTAAACAAACAGCCCCAGCAGCGCTGCATGTTTTTTTTTATTCAAAATAAAACAAATTCATCAGAAGAAGAAAAAACACTGAATGAAAAGGTGCAGAAAGACGAAAATAGTGTTATAATATCTGCCCCTTGTTTAAAAAATACAAAATAACTACAAACAACCTTCACTTCACCTGCACCACACCTTCCCAACAACTTTGATTTAATCATCTTTTAAAACATATAAATAGTTTTATAAATGTTTATGATGATATCAAATCAACACAATCCTGTTTCTCAGCTCCTTCACACTAGTTCTAAATGAAGATTTACAAACATTTACATTCCCTTCAGGGTTTAATAACTTTTTAAACAAAATGTAATTGAATATTTGGGGGTAATATTTTTTTTAGTTTTATACATGACTTGTAAAATACTATGTTCAACCAAATCATAACATTTTAATAATTTCAATTGATGAAATAATATATTTGTTGGGTGACCATAGCACTTCCTAATAATAATTCTTACAGCTCTTTTTAGTAAAATAAAATTAGGATTTGTAATAGTTTTGCATGCTTTTCCCCAAACTTCAATACAACAGATTAAATATGGAACAATCATTACATTATACAATATATTCAAAACTTTGTCATTCAAAAACTATTTTACTTTATACAATAATGTAATTGATTTTGTTATTTTTATTCTTAAGTAATTTCCATGAGATTTCCATGTCAGCTTCTCATCAATAACTATACCCAAAAGTTTTATTTAATTAACTATGAATTTCAATGCTGTAAATTTTAAAGTTCTTGTTTAAAGTTAAAACTATTAATATTGACACAGTTGAGAATTTTATGCCGAGAACGTTCATGCTCAATAATCCAGGTACCAAATCCAATACCTGTAATTCTCAGTTGGGTCATCTGGAAACTGGATGGAGGGTGAAACGTTTCTATAAAAAACTGTCCATGACCCGACAGAATTATTGGGTTGAGAATTTTATGTTTATTTGATGGTGATTTCCATCTTTTTGGAGGCTAAATACAAATACAAGGTGAACATCAATTTATTTGTATAGTTTATAGTTTTTTTTAGGCTTTTATATTGTTTATATCGATATCGAATTATATCGATATCGACCGAAATTAAGAACTATATCGTGATAAAAATTTTGGCCATATCGTCCAGCCCTAATATATATATATATATATATATATATATATATATATATATATATATATATATATATATATATATATATATATATATATATATATATATACATATATATATATATATATATATATATATATATATATAATATATATATATATATATATATATATACATATATATATACTGTATACATATATACACATATATACACACACACATATACTTGTATATATATATATACACATATATACATATATACTGTATATATATATGTATATACTGTATGTTAGCTTATTCTTTTACTCAGCAGTGTTGTCACTGCTTGTTGGTCCCACCAAACCACTGAAGACCGTCTGATGACGTACACTAGGGGGTAGCAGAGAGGAGGGGTTTAGCTCGTCTTCCGGGTTCAGTTGTTGTGTTAACTGCACCTCGGACGGTCTTTGATGAGATTAAAACGTTTTTTTTTATGTTTGGGGTGATCTACACTGGAGAGAACAGCAGCCTGTCAGCAGCAACTGTAAAAATGTCACGTTTCTTACCGGAGTTTGGTTCCAATTCATGGAGGGTCGATCCGGTAAGTTTAAAAAGTCCAAAAAAAGTCCCGTTGTGGTTGTGTAATCAGATAGCAGAGGCTCTCCCGACTGTTTGCCGGATGCGTCGAGCCTCCAGAGATCAACATTTGGGACGTCGGCGGCTCGACGGCTAGGTTGCTTTGGACGCGCGCGTGCCCGCGAAGGGAACTTTGGGCTGCCGCCGCGCCGCTTCGATCACTCGAATCGCGCCGCTTCCCTGGTCGCCGTGACTCCACGCGTCTCCTCAATGTAAACCGGCCGCTTCAGCCGCCCGAAATCGGGGCAGTGGGTACCAGGCATAAGGTGGTCCTCTGCAGGAAAATCTATAGAGATCACAGGCCATGTACTACGTTTTGTGCTCTTTAGTGATTTATTTTTTTTTTGTTTACATTAAGGCAAAAAATGCCTCCCTCTACTGCCACAGATGAACTGTTTCTGTTGCTATATCTATTTAAATCAAACTGCAAAACACAAAGTAGCCTAATCTTAAAAACATTGTGGTGAAGATTAAATCAAATTAATTGTATTGCTTACGAGTAAATTAGGAAGAAAAGATGGGAGCGGTACAGGAGCGGGAGTCATTTTGAATGGGAGCGGGATGGGAGTGGGAGTCATTGCACCAGGAGTGGGACGGGACAGGAATTAATTTTTTACTCAAGCCTGGGAGTGGGATGGGACAGGATTATTTTCTGTGGGAGTGAGACGGGACAGGAGTAGAAATTCACTCCCGTGTCACCCTCTACTCTGGAGCAATGGAAGAAGGTCATGTGGTCTGATGAGTCCAGATTTACCTTGTTTCAGGATGATGGACGCGTCAGGATAAGAAGAGGGGCAGAAGTGATGCACCCATCATGACTAGTGCCTAGTCATCAATGCAAGATCTTGGTGAAAAATGAATGCAACACTGGATGGAAATACAGTAGATGTTGTGCAGAAGCTTATCGAAACAATGCCACAGCGAATGCATGCCATAATTGAAGCTAAAGGCAGTCCAACAAAATATTATTGTATTTTTGGTGGCACCTTTTTATTTTTTTGCCAGGCAGTGAATTAAACATTGCACAGTAGGTGGGTAAAAGCAGTGGGTAGAAGGAAGTCCAGGGCTAAGGAAGGTTAGTTTGTGAAGTCAGTGCATGTGTTCAGAATGGTTGTGGTTGTGGCCATTGGAAAAAAAAAAAAAACATTCTTGAGTCTGTTCATCTTTGTTCTGTTGCTCCTGTAGCGCCTTCTTGAGGGCAACAGATCAAACTTTTCAAAAACAGGGTGAGAGAGCTGTCCTTGATCATGTGTTTGCTCTGCCAAGCAGCAGGCGATGTACATATCCATCAGGGAGGGGAGAGAGCATCCATTGACCTTGTGTGCTACATTTTCTACTCTTTGGAGCCTCTCCCTCTCTGTCACAGTGAAGCTGCTGTACCATATTGTGATGCAGTATGTCAGCAGGTTCTCAATGGACGAGCGATGGAAGCGGCAGTTTGGAATCCAGGTTGTACTTCCTGAGAACTCTCAGGAAGTGAAGCTGCTGCTGAGCCTTCTTGATGACTGCTGTGATGTATGTCCAGGAGAGGTCAGCGGGGATAAGAACGCCAAGAAACCCAAAGGTGTGGACCCTCTCCACACACCGTCGATGTAGAGTGAGGTAGGGTCAGTGCTGAACTTCATGAAGTCGATGAGAATCTCCTTGGTTTTCTTGGTGTTCAGAGCCAGGTTGTACTCTGAACACCAGGCTGCCAGCTTCAGGACCTCCTTCCTGTAAGATGTCTCATCTCTCTTTAGGATGAGTTCGATCACTGTGTGGCGTCGTCAGCAAACTTGATGATGAGGTTGTTGTGGGCTGGTCTGCAGTCATGGGTATAGAGACAATGCAGATGGGGGCTCAGAACACAGCCTTGTGGTGAGCCGGTGCTCAGTGTGCGAGTGGAGGAGAGATGGGGGGCAAGTCTCACAGTCTGGGCCTGGTTGGTGAGAAAGTCCTTTGCCCAGGAACACGTGAGAAGGGAGTCCGAGAATGTACATTTTGATGATGTGCGTGTCCAGGATGACTGCATTAAACGTTGAACTGTAATCCACACAGAGCATCAGACATAGCTCTGCTGATGCTCCAGGTGGCTCAGTGCAGAGTGAAGAGCGATGGCGATTGCATTTGCATGATATTCAAACTGGTAAGAGTCGAAGAATCGGGAGATGGCTCTTGATGTGCTGAAGAACCAATCTCTCAAAGCACTTCATGATTACCAGAGCCACAGGATGATAATCATTCAGGCTGATGATGGAGGACTTCTTCAGTACTGGTATGATTGTTGATTTTATGCAGGACAGGATGACTGCGTGGGCCAGGGAGAGGTTGAATGCTATATCTGTTCAAGTGCATACATTAAAAACATCTTTGTTTATGTAAATTATATTCTGACTGACCCAGCTGGTTAAAGTTGATAGAAAGTCTGATATTTTGACATTTGTAAAAATTATGTTCACATTTTTCTCATGTACAGTATTACACTGATGTTGAAGTGTGTAGCTCAATTTTATGTTTCATTTAAAGTGTAAGAATCTACATCAGGTTTTGCGACATTCCACCAGTATATCTATGTTACTGTAAAACCTACTGAATCAACTACCGGTATTTGGGATATACAAAAGTTTTTAGTTTGACCTTCTTCTTGGAGTTTTATGGCTGTTGGCAAACAACTGAAGGTGTGCATTACTGCCACCTACTGATGTGGACTGTGGATCAAAATGACTATGTCTGCATGTTTATATTCTCTTTTCTAATGTTGTGTTTATAAAAAAAAGTATAATGATTTGAATACTTTTACTTGTCATTTCCTTTTGTAATATATTTATTATACTAAATGTTTTTTTGATTTTCCCTAATTGTTCTATCATATATGTCTTCTGTGATTCATATTTCGGACAGACCAAAATGACATGTTGTTTCCTCCTGTCCACAGTCCTCACATTGTCCTGTATCATGTTGTATATGGTGTTAAGTCCTGTATGTCCAAATCTTAATCTGTTTATTAGTCTTTTTTGTCTTCTGTTCCCTCCTCCTGTTCTCATTTCTCCCACTTGTCTCTGAATTCTGTAGTACCATCTTCCTTTGTGTTCTTCTTCCCACGGTTTTTGCCATTTTCCCTTTAGTTTTTGTTTCACTATGGTTCTTACTTCTGATTTGCTGATGGATAATGTAAAGTTGACTTGATCCTTTGTTGCTGCTTTTGCTGCCCTGTCCGCTGCTTCATTCCGTCTGATCCCTATACGTGCGGGTACCCATAAAAATATCACTGTCAGTCCCATCATTTGTATTCTGAATAATGTTTGTTGTAGTTCTAGTTAAATGTCCAGTCGACTATCTGAATGACTATTTTGCAAACTGATGAGTGTTGAGATTGAGTCTGAACAGATTATTGTTTTTAACGGTCTTGTGTCTTCTACCCACTGCACTGCCAATAATACTGCCAACATCTCCCCTGTGTATACTGATACTTCATTTGTGATTCTTATCCTTACTTCTATGTTGAATTCTGGTATTACATATACAGTATTTTCTGCCTGATAAGTCGCACCTTTCTATAAGTCGCTTTGCCCAATTAATGGCAATAAATTGGAAAAATCCATAAACAGGTCGCACCTTTATTTAGGTCACATCTATTATGCGTCACCGCTACGCGACGCTTCAGCGCCTCATTTGCCCTGCTGAAAATGGCGGCCACAGAAGCATGCACGGAAGGACTTTTAACAAGATTAACACGGTAAAAACAATTATTTGTCTGCTGAAAATTATAGCAAAGATGTGTCTTAGCTTAACCGTTCCTTAATAAATTCACGTAATGGTCAAGTCTGCTGGATTTAAATAGTTTCGCTTTGACATCTTCCAAACGGTCGCACCCGCTGTGAAAATAAATTATAAATAAATCTAATTTTAGCTCAAACAACTCCAAAAGGTAATAGTTTGTAAATGACCACCAAGTAATTACTTTCTGTAAGGTTAAAGAAAATCTGCCATGTGGTTTATGAGCTATTTGCTAAAAAGTACCCGGAAAAACAACGAAGCTAACCGCAACACATTTACGTTTATAAAACATTGAATTTTATCTCAAATAACTCCAACAGCTAACAGTTTGTAAATGACCACCAAGTAATTACTTTCTGTAAGTTTAAAGAAAATCTGCCATGTGGTTTATGAGCTATTTACTGCACCATTTTCATATCTGAGCCAAAAATTGGTCTAAGAATATGGAAAAAAAATCCATAAACAAGTCTCACCTCTCTATTAGTCGCAGGGCATGCAAATTACGCAAAAAACTGCGACCTATAGACTAGAAAATACGGTAGTTATTCCAGCTGGTTGACAGGAGGGTGTAGTGCGCAGGCGCGCCGCAAGAGTCCGCTGTTTCCTTACGTCTTCGTCTCCTCCGCAGTGGCGCCAGCCCACCACCAGAAGGAGTGCGTTTGATCGTTGCAGGGCTCAATGGCGGACAGAGCAGGGCAGGCAGTCGTGTTAACACCGAAGACAAAAACGTTTTAACTGGGCGAACTGCTGACGTGACTCGGTCCGCCGCTGCGTGTCCGCAGGTGCAGCGAGCGAAACGAGCTTTACCAACGTGAACAGAACGGCTGCGGTAGTTTTCTGACGGTTTCGTTGAGTTTCCATCATCCCGAGCGGAGAAGTTAAAACTGTTCATGGTGGCTCGCTGAAGGGCAGCTTGTTAGCGAACCATGGGGGACTCTCTCGAATTGATCGGGAAGCGTCTGGTTTTGGTTCTCGTCGACGAGAGGCCCGCTAACGGAACCGAGACGGCGCACGCTGCCTGGGACCGCAATCTGCACCGAGGAACGGTGCGGGCTGTGAGCGTGATCGGCCTGTCCGCTCCGGAGGCTGAAGGAGGGGACGCGACAACAACAAGCAGCGCTGCGGGGCTCACGGTCAGTATTTACATGCAGGGGACGCGGCACTGCGCAGCTAAATGTTCATTATTGTAAAGGCCTGCAACCATTACTAGCAGTGTTTTATGCATTTAACCTAATCAGGTTTGTATCCAGCTATTGAAGCTGGTTGATTTGTCGGTAGTGTCGTTAGCTGGTGCTTATATTTAGTCGCAGACCGAGAGGCGAAGCTAAAATCGAGGCCGGGGATTCATTTTCTGGCCTTTGCTTTGTTCGTTTTTTTTTTTTTAGCTTCTTGACACTCTTCAGTAATGTTCATTAGTTTGTCGCCCATACTGTTGTACACAGAAGAACTAACGGTGGCTTGGAGGATCTTAGTATTATGAATACATCTGCTTTAAATCACGAGTAAATACATGTGGATGATCGGTTTTCGCCTCTATGTTGGTTTAGTTAACAGGCCTTAGAAGTTCATGTAGGGGAGAACCAGAAATCGTTTCCATTTTGTAGTTTGTTCAGATTGTTCAGTATTTCTGTTTAGGGTTCAGTCTAATAGAAACCTAAATGAATGAATGAAGCAGTTTTTTTAAAAAGCTAAACACTACAAGACAGCTGATATGGAAGAACATTGTGTGGTGAACCTGCAGTACTTTGATACAGTTTTGATAAAAGTTTCAACTTTTCATTTAATACAATTTAAGATAGCTGAGTTATAAATGACTTCATTGGAAAGTAGTGAGGGATTCAGTGTCTAGTTAGTTATTGTATAAATTGAGTGAGGGATAATCTGTTATTGACATAAATTTAGCTGAAGTTGTTGGCAAAGTTTTATTTATTTTTTTACATGTTTTTTTTATTTCACTTTTATGTTAAAGGCAAATAGTTTTTTGAGTGTGAAGATTTACTTTTATAAAACTAAGACTGTTTTTTTTAAGTTGTTCAATTAATCAAACCTTTTTTTTCTGGATACTAGAGCATTAAGAAAGTTATTTTAACATTCTGCAATTTTTTGTGATACAAAACATCACAGAAGTAACAAACTATTGTAATCCTATTGGATAATTAATCTACTGTATTTGCAGTGAGGTGAGTGCACATGAAAAGATCATTAAATAACAAAAAACAAAGACCAAAAAGCCCAACTTTGAATCTCCTTTGTAAATTGCATCAGTATAAAGTTTGTTTTTAAATTAATGCTCTCATCTCACTTGCAACATATTCTTTCTATACACTAATTTTCTCAAACTGTTACTCAACATTTTAGTCTTGATTTACGTTTATATTTATATCAAGTTTGAAGATGTCTGTATAAACACACACTCACCCAGATTCAGTTAAAAAAAATTACTTTCATGTTACGGTAGTTACACAAGTGGACTGGTCTCTAGTAATTATTGGATGTAACAGAGAACTTTTAGAGCAACTTTAATAGACATAAGTCAAGTCATCTTTATTTATAGAGCACAGTTAAAACAGATAAACTATCTATTATCTTATATATATATGATTTGTTTTGTGGGTTTAAATTGACATTCAATTTGGTCCTTGAAGGTGATTATCAAGATTTATGGCAGGAGGAACTTGTTTGATTAGTTTGTAGCTGAGCGATTATCTAGAGAAGTTAGAAGGGCTGCCATCATCCAGATCCTTAGATGACCTAGAAGTGTTACTGCTTGTATGGTCTGGGTTAGTTTTTATCAGTAATAATGAAAAATGTCAGATCAATTCTAGTTATAGTTTATGTAGTATACTGGTATGCAGAATTCAAATTAAACTCAAAACATGACAGGTTTGTAAACAGTAGTTCTCTACTACTGCTTATTTACTCCACAGAAGTGGTATTTAAACCTGCATGTTTTTTTAAAATCATTGTTTATATCACACAGGCTCAACACCTGTCATCTTGGTTGGTGTTGTGCCATTTTTATTGCAGTTCTGAAAGCTTGAATATAAATACACAAAACTTACAAGACGCAACACACAGTTTTGCAAAAAAACTAAAATATTTGTGCAGTTCCGATTTTCTTTTGTGTTATGCTTACGGCGTTATGCTTAAAGAACTGTTTCTTAGAACTTGAGAACTTAAGACAAATTATTTTTTAACTGGTATTTTTCCCATTCCAAGCAGTTTTCTTACATAAAAAACAAATAATTTCTAGTACAAAAGAACAGTTGCAAACCAGTGACACGTCAGTAACCGTGTTTCCATCTATTTTCAATACGAATTTTGAGTGAATTTTCAAAAATTCGCAAATATGTAAATAAAAATTAATGCGCAGTAGTGTTTCCATCAACTTGCTTGAAGCGCATCTACCATGCCACGCAAAGCGGCATTACGTCAGATGTCAGCGTCATTACGTCAGACGTCAGCGTTACGCGTGTCTACAGTAAACAGGAAGTAGCGGTTGAAAACAGAACCCGGCCACACATCTCGTCAAAATGGAGAGAATATTTCAGGTATGTGTTGCTATCGGGCAAGTTGTATTTATTCTGTCATGCCAACTAGTTTTAGCGATGTTACATGTTGTCCGGAGCGGAAACAGCTGATCAGTCACATGACGTGAATGTTCGCTACGGCAGAAATGAGTCGGCAAATCTGTTTCCATCTGTCGTTTTGCGCATCAGCTCTCTTTCGAAACCCCCAAAAACCACCTCAAGCGAGCGTATCAACTTTTGAGCGAATTAGAGGAAGTTAACTCGAATTTTGCCGTTTCCATTCAGCTTTTCTGATGCGATGCTTCAAAATGCGCATCTAGAAACCTTGATGGAAACACGGCTACTGTCTAATGCTCACTGCTACACACCGAGGACCTTTTTACTTAACAGTTTTTTCTTCAGAAACATCAACATATCTGTTTTCTCTGGACACAAACAAGTCAGCTCCTGGCTGATGGTGTCTCCAGCCGTAGAAAATGTTAGCTCTGAGGATGTGGATGATGCTTGTTTTTTACTATTTTATGCTTATGTTTATTAAATGTTTTAGTGTTTAGATGGTTACTGTTGCACCGAGGGACTGAGAGAAACGCAATTTCGGTCCTGTGTATGTCCTGTACATATTGCAGTTCTGACAATAAAGTTGACTTTGACTTTGTTGCACACCTGGTTGTCAGTTTGATAGCATTAGCATAGTGTCCCTCACATTCCACCAGCAGGTCACTGGATTCACTGAGGTTAGGGTTGATGGCAGACTTCTGCACCTCTGTATCTCTTCCTGAATCTTCTCTGTAGTTCTCTGGGGTTTAGGGCTCTTATCATCTCCCTAATTGACATAGAACACAAAACATCAACAATAAAATGGTTGTTTTGTTATTGCTCAACAAACCAGTACTTTATCTAGACTGAGAGGTAAAGGTTTACCTGGTCAACAATAGGGGTGCACCGATTTCAATTTTCTGGCCGATCACCGATTACCGATTTTTAGAAAGTCTGACCTGCCGATTCCGATTTTGGCCGATACCGATTTTCAGGTGTTAAAAGGTCAAAATGCACCCTAAATTTTCAGGATTTTCCAACCTTTGCTGAGGCAGATAAAATCGGCTTCTCATTTAAAGATCGGCCGATCACCGATCTCCCCAAATTAAGGAAATCGGAGCCGATCGGCCGGCCGATTTATCGGTGCATCCCTAGTCAACAATATCCTTTACAGCTTACTTACCTCCACCATGGAGCCTCCACTGTAGAAAAAGGCAGCAAACTTTTAACAGCAAAGTTTGTGACTCTTGTAGCCCCCATCTCACTTTTCTTTTGCCATTTTTCCTTTTTCTGCCAGTGTGAATGGATTCACACTGACTAGCCTTGTCCTCACATCAGGGTCAGAGGCTTCTGTGAGAACATAAACCGTGAACATTAGGTGAACTGTTTAACCAGCTGAACCAATGGATGAGCACATTTTTACAAGTTGAGCTTTATTTGCTACTGTCAATCTTTACTTAGTTTTCGATTTAACTAGCTACATAGCCATAAAAATAAAGCTACACACTAATATTTTAAAGTTAACATTACATGGATCCTAGTTTAGCTCACCGCAATGCTCATATTAAGTTGCAGTAACGTTAACAAACGTAAACTTACCAGCTGAAATCCCAGACACAGCTCCGTCCTCGGTGCGAAGCGGAGTCTGGTCGGGGAGATTTTGAATCGGGCCGCTCAGGCTCTGTAACACCCACAGGCTGAAAAAGGTTTGTAGGTTCAATCATCCAGGTAGATGACACAACAAAGATTAAATCATTTCATCTGCACCAGTTTCTTTAAGGGAGAAATGTTTCGTTTTCCAACCGGAAAACTTCATCAGTCTGTGGCCTGCCAACCAGATCTTTCCCATAAACAGCCTTCATTGCTGTGTTTCAAGCCAACCTCCTGTTGGAATCTCAGAAGCTGGTTTTTAACACATGCAAAAGGACCCGTCTGTCCCAAGCAATCATCTTGATTAACAATCAAATGCTTTAGGCCAGAAGGCCGATGCTACTCACAGAAACGGCCTGAAGACACCAAGGCCAAAACGGTTCTGACTTAAATGCTGAGAGGAGCATGGCTGCGGTCTGCTCTTCTTGCAGTCAAACACGGAGCAACATTTTGCTCTTAAACTGATTCCGTGCACAGTCAGGTGCTTCATCAAATTAGTTGTGCTGCCGACACACAGAACTAGTTAACAACACAGATACACATGGACCCCGTGGTTACGCAACTACATATGTGGTTACGCCGCGTAACCACATATGTGTTTTTCCTGCGTGCTACAACCACGTACAGTATAACGTTACAGTCAATCACCGAAACGTGGCACCGAAAGACGAGGCATATTTTGATACTTGGTATTACCGAAGCATTTTGGTATCATAAAAGAACCAAAGTTCGGTACTCAGCCCTAAGGCTTTGTAGCAGTTTGGATAGGTAATTAAAGCCAAATCAACCCTTAACTGCATTTCATGTTTTTGGTATTGTGGAGTTCGGCCCTGTTTGACTGAAGTAAAACGTGCTGTAAATGTTGCTCATGTTGACCTGGTCAGTCGTTGCTGTGAAATGCAGAAAAAGACACAAAACAGTCAAGTTTAATTGTTTCCTCCTTACTGGTACAGTTTTTTAAAATGGTAGCATTAATACTTTTCTGAATGTTTGTGATAACTTAATTTAAAAGTACCTAAGCTGCGTAATTAAAGAAATTTTATCTCAAGTGTAAATGTTGTGATATGGAATAAAAATGGGTTTGGTTAAATTTCTTTTTATTGTTTTTGCCTCATGCAAGCGATAGTGTACTTTATGATAAAACTATGAGATTCTTACTTGAGAGTGGCCTCCAAAGCAAGTACCGGTAATAAGATAAAGGTACATTCCTAAACTTTCTCCATCAAAAATAAATAAATAAAATAAAAAGTAAAACCCATAAAAGACTCCAAATTTCAACTTTTTGTTTTTGGCAGTTTGCTCAAGTGAGATACACTCTGTTTGACTTATTACACCTCAAAGTTAGTTAAAGGAGAAATGAAAAGTGTTTTTAAGCTAATAGTAGTCTAATGAAAAGCATAAAATAAGCTTGTTGAGAAATTTTCACAAGTCAAAAATGTCATCCTAACTCAAATTTAGACTTTGCAAAGTGAAGAAATTCTCATCTGGTGTTTTTGACCCCCCTCCCCCTGCCTGCTCTCCGTCCCCTGAATATGACATAGGCAGTGCAACTGGAGTTCATCCTCATACAGTAATATTAGTGTGTGTATCTAGTTGTGGACAAAAAGGTTTCAGTGTGTATCCTCATACAGTAATATTAGTGTGTGTATCTAGTTGTGGACAAAAAGGTTTCAGTGTGTATCCTCATACAGTAATATTAGTGTGTGTATCTAGTTGTGGACAAAAAGGTTTCAGTGTGTAGCAATTAGGGATGCAGCAAAAAAAAT
>JBBPBX010095005.1:2672-13277 GCA_038048925.1 Garcialebias charrua
TATATATATATATATATATATATATATATACATATACTGTATATCTCTTCTACTTTCTACTTTTTGCTCAGACAGATTTAAGTTTTAAGTCATAGAACCGTTCACGTACATATGTAATTTGTCTTTTTCAACTGGTATTTTTCCAGATAATATGAAGGTAGCAAAGGTTGTCCCTATTTTCAAGAATGGTGATAAGTCTATATTCAATAATTATAGACCAATTTCCTTATTACCACAATTTTCTAAAATTCTTGAAAAAAAAATTGTGATTAGATTAGACAAATTTCTTGATGACTATAACATTTTAACTAACAGCCAATATGGTTTTAGATCTAAAAACTCTACTTCTATGGCTCTTATGGAATTGACAGAACAAATTTCCACTGCTGTTGATCAAAAGCAACACTGTGTGGGTTTATTTGTTGATCTAAAGAAAGCTTTTGATACAGTTGATCACACTATTCTCCTCGAGAAGTTAAATAAATATGGTATTAGAGGACAGACCTTGAAATGGGTATCTAGCTATTTGGAGGACAGAAGTCAATTTGTACAGATAGACAATACCAGATCAAAACTCAACAGAATCACATGTGGAGTCCCTCAGGGTTCTATACTGGGACCTAAGCTTTTTATTTTGTATATAAATGATTTGGTAAAAGTGTCTGGTATTCTAAGGTGTGTTCTTTTTGCTGATGATACCACCTTCTTTTATTTTGGTTATGATTTGAAACAAATGTTTGAGTTGTTAAAAGAGGAGATCTCAATATTACAAACTTGGTTTAGTTTAAATAAGTTATCATTAAATTTAGATAAGACTAATTATATGTTATTTAGCAAAAATAAAATAGATACATTTTATATCAAAATTGATGGTGTTGAACTAAGTAGAGTGGATGAGGTGAAAGTTTTTGGGTGTAATTGTTGATGAGAGATTGTCGTGGAAACAGCATGTCAATTTTGTTAAAACTAAGTTATCTAAATCTATTGGCGTATTGTATAAACTAAAGGACTTGTTAAATGATAGGGCTCTCTATTTGCTAGGGGTGGGCGTATCGATTCTAGTATCGATACTATCGATACCAAGGTGGTACTTGGTATCGAATCGATACTAGCGCTGTGGAATCGATGCTTTGTTGTCGCGCTTTTTTTTTGTTTTTGTTTTTTTCAAAAAACATCTGTGCAATAGAAGTTGTTTTCTTATCACTGTTTTTGTGATTTTGACAGTGTTATGTTTTTGTAACATTGCTGCTTTTTTGTTATTTTGCACTGGTGACTTTTATTTAAACAACTGTGTGTTGTAAAAGAGGTGATGGGCAAATATTTTGTTACTCACACTGTTCAATTTTTTATACTGCTGCTGCAGCTAGTTGATAGAGCATTTTTATTTGACATTAAAACATCTGTGCAATAGAAGTTGTTTTCTTATCATTGTTTTTGTGTTGTTGGCAGTGTTATATTTTTGTGCGGCTCAACAGCGCCCCCAAGTATCGGAATCGGTATCGAAGTATGCGATTCTAGCACAGTATTTACTTGGTATCGGATCGATTCCAAAATTCTCAGTATCGCCCACCCCTACTATTTGCTATATAACTCAATTTTTGTTCCACATTTAATTTATTGTGTGGAGGTTTGGGGTAAAGCCTGTACAAGTATAACAAATTCTATTTTTATTTTGCAGAAAAGAGCGGTGAGAATTATTGCTAGAAAGCCTTATCGTCATCCATCAAATGTATTATTTAAACAACTCAAATTATTGAAATTTCATGAATTGGTAGATTACAATATTGTGTTAGTAATGCATAAGGCTCATAAGAATGTGCCACCCACAAATGTTCAAATTCAAGATCTTTTTTATTGAATTTTTCATTTTTTTCCCCTTCAGACAACAACAACAACAAACAAGAACAATAACAAAAAAACAAAACAAAAAAAACACAACAATCAATCTAAGTTACAACATGTAGAAAATAATCCCTACCCAATCACTACCAAAAGAAAAGGGAAAAAAATAAATAAAAGGTAAAATAGCCAAGATACTGCATTAACCTGAATGAGTTGTGTTGTCAAAGAGACTGGAACAGATTCAGGAAAGGTCCCCAGACATTCTCAAATTTACCATCTTTCTGTTGGAGTGTGAATCTGATTTTCTCCAGCTTTAAACAGGACATGATGTCAGCCAACCACTGAGCGTGAGTGGGTGGAAACGGTTCTTTCCACCTAAGCAAAATAGCTCGTCTGGCCAGGAGAGAGGTGAACGATATTACATGTTGTTGGTTTTTATTTAGGTTTGTCATGCCCTCTACAAGACCAAACAGAGCAATCAGTGGGTCAGGGTTCAGGCGTGTATCTAGTACATGTGATAAAGTCTGAAAGATTTCCCGCCAATATTTGTTCAGAGATGGGCAAAACCAAAACATATGGGAGAGAGAGGCTTCAGCATGTTTGCATCTCACACAGTATGGGCTGACATCAGGATACATAGAGGACAATTTCAGTTTAGAGATGTGAGCTCTGTGCACCACTTTAAATTGTATTAGACAATGTCTAGCACAGAGAGAACTGGAGCTCACCAGTTTGAGTATGGAGGTCCAAGAGTCCTCTGAAATAGAGGAGCCGAGATCCTCTTCCCAAGCAGCTTTGATTTTATCTGAGGAAGCACGCTTCAAATCCAATAGTTTACTGTAAATGAATGAAATGGACTGTTTTTTATTTGGGTCTAGAGAAAGAATAGTGTCAACAATACTGCTATCAGTTGAAATGGAGAGGCTGGACAAATGAAGAGTAATAAAGTGCCGTATTTGGAGATACCTAAAAAAATTGGACTGGGGAAGACTAAATTTTTCACATAGTTGTTGAAATGAAGCTAAAGTGTTATTGAGAAACAAGTCATTGAAGCGTACTATACCCCTTCTTTGCCATTCTTTAAAAACAGAGTCCTGAGATGAGGGTTTGAAAAGTTGGTTAGACATGATAGGGCTATAGAGAGAGAAACTAGAGAAATTGAAACATTTACGAAATTGTGCCCAGATTTTTAGTGAGTGTTTTATAACTGGATTTATAACAGTTGTAAGTGATGGAAGCGGGAGTGAGGATCCCAAGTAAGCCCCGGTGGACCATTTCCCAGAACACTGTGACTCCATCTCTACCCAGTCAGGGCTGTCAGGCCTGTTGTAATAGAATGACCAGAAAGCTAGACAGTGCAAGTTTGCTGCCCAATAATAAAAGCGGAAATTTGGAAGGGCAAGACCGCCTGCGGCCTTAGTTTTTTGGAGATGTGTCTTATTTAAGCGTGGACGTTTTCCTTGCCACAGATATGATGAAATGATGGAATCTAACTGAACAAAGAATGAACCAGGGATAAAAACAGGAATATTTTGAAAAAGATATAAAAACTTAGGTAAAGTGACCATCTTGACTGAGTTAATACGGCCTGTGAGGGAAATGGAAAGCGGTGACCATCGGGATAATGCCTGCTTTGTCTGATTCAACAGAGAGACAAAGTTTTCTTGATATAAATCTTTATACCTCCTCGTAACTGTAACACCCAGGTAAGAGAATTTTATCTTCTCAATTTTAAGAGGCCATTTACCAAAGTCAAGAGTCTGCGCCAGGGTATTAACAGGGAAAATTACACTTTTACTCAGGTTTAATTTGTAACCAGAATTTATTCCAAATTCCTCAAGTAATGATAAAACGGAAGGCAACGTGTCAGTCGGATGAGAAATGAAAAGTAAAAGGTCATCAGCATAAAGGGAGACCTTGTGCTCCATATCGCCTCTCCAGATTCCTGAAATTGTGTCACAGGACCGCAAAGCAGTGGCAAGAGGTTCAATTGCCAGGTCAAAGAGCAAAGGGCTCAGTGGGCATCCCTGGCGAGTTCCTCGATGTAGACTGAAGGGTTTTGATATCTGAGAGTTGGTACGAATGGTTGCGGTGGGATGTGAATAAATTAATTGCACCCATGTAATGAAATTGGGGCCAAAACCAAATTTGTCAAGAACATTAAACAAGTAGTCCCATTCAACCCGATCAAATGCTTTCTCCGCATCAAGGGAAATAACACACTCAGGAACAGTATCCGAAGGAGAATAAATAATGTCCAAAAGGCGTCTGATATTAAAAAAGGAGTGCCTGCCTTTAATGAATCCAGTCTGGTCTTTTGATATGATGAAAGGAAGGATCTTTTCCAACCTTTGAGCAAGAACTTTGGCTAAAATTTTGGCATCTGTATTTAAAAGGGAGATTGGTCGATAAGAGGAACAGTGAGTTGGGTCTTTTCCTTTCTTTGCAATGAGGGTAATGCAGGCCTCTAAGAAAGATTTCGGAAGGGATCCTTGGTCAAACGACTCTAAGAGAACCGAGTGTAAGAGTGGGGAAAGTAATGGAGAAAATTTCTTAAAAAATTCAGCAGGGAAGCCGTCAGGACCCGGACATTTGCCAGACTGCATTACCGATACAGCTGACACAATTTCTGTCAGGGATATTGTGATCTCCAGTGCATCTTTCAGATTGGGTGTGAGTTTTGGCATATTGGTCTTTTCGAAAAACTGAGAAGATAAATTCTTGTTGGTTTGAGATTCTGAAGTATATAAATGGGAATAAAAGTCCTTAAATGCTCTGTTAATTTGTAAATGATCTAGAGTTATGGTGCCGTTCTATAATTGGATTTTAGGGATGATTTGTTTAGCTATGGCACCCTTCAACTGATTTGCCAGTAGTTTTCCTGACTTTTCTCCATGTATGTAAAATGCAAAGCTGGGCACCGCTAATTAAAAAATTAGTTCCACAATTTCTAAAACGCTTATTAATTTTTTTAGGTCCACAATTTCAAAAGCACAAATGTCTTATGAAAATTAGGGGAAGCTAATCCAATCCGCTATTTATATATTTTCTATATTATATATATATATATATATTTATATATAGCCGGCAGCGTTATCAATATTTGCACTACACTGCCAACTGAAAAGTAACAAAAATGATCCTAAAAGGATGAAATTACAAAAATCAAAGGATTTATTTAATACTTTACGTACATATATTCTATTCGGCCACGAAATTAACAAAAAATAGAATGATCTTTTAATCCCTAAAACCACGTTTAAATCTCAAATACACGGGTGTGTCGCCACCGCATTTATACATAGTAACCCAAATACATGAAACTAACGACTCGCCGTCGAATGGTCGACACAAAACGCACAATAAAATCCTCCGGCCACGTTAATTTGGCTTGAAACAGCGGGGTTTTCTAAGGATTTCCATTAGTAACCCAGCACAACCAACAGGCAGAAACAGCGTTAGCGTCTATAGGTACGGTAGTCAACAGATTTAATGAAAAGTAACTAAAATACATGAAAATAACGACTCACCGTCGCGTGGTATACACAGAACACAAAATAGAATCCTCCGGCCGCGTTAATTTGGCTTGAAACAGCGGGGTTTTCTAAGGATTTATCCAAGTACCCAGCACAAACAGCTAGCCACGGAATTAGCCCCTGAGTTCACCTCTAACCCGGAAGCTGTCGAGATGGAATAGTCCATTTTTAGTAGGGGGATAAAGAAATCGACCGTTTTTTTAAATTGCTTATTTAATGATTGTTTTCATCGTAACTATAATTATTTTTATGTTAAATGTAGATTAACAAGCAGGATCAATGTTAGGAATTAGGTGACTGGCCGGGCCTCATGCTGATGGGATCCCCAGGCAACGGCATCATTTACCTACATGGTAGATCCGAGTCTGTTCTCCGCTCTGCTCCCTCCCCCTCCAACCCTCCCTCCTCTCTGCTCTTTACGGTGGGGAAAAAGGTAAAACTAGCAGCAACAGAGCCAGAATAAGAGCCTCTAAATAAGTTTATTGGTTTTTACTGATAGATAATTAGTTATTAGCGGTACTGCATTTTAAATAAAAATAGCACAAATCCGCTTATGAATTATAAAAGTTAGTCAAACCACAAAAACGCTGACAAAAAGTTTAGGTCCACTGTAAGCGGAATAGCGCTTTAGCGCTCCCTAGCGTTCATCCGCCCACCTTTGGTAAAATGATGATTTACTTTCTCAAAAGTGATTGTTCTATTGAGTATGTAGACAATAAATCAAACTTAGTTTTGAGTTCTACTTTTTTTTTGTACAGATTAGGGCATTTGTTTTGAGCATATTGTTGATCAATTTCTTTTATCTGCTGGGCTAAATCAGTTCTTTCTTTTTGAGATTTTTGCCTCAGCCGGGCGGTATATGAAATGATTTGTCCCCTAAGATAGGCCTTAAGGGTATCCCAAACGGTTGACAGTGGGATCCCAGGAGTTCTGTTTATGGATAGAAAGAAGGTTATTTCTTTTTCTATAAATGTAACAAAATCATTGTTTGACAGTAACGTTGAATTGAATCTCCACTGTCTACTCCTTATAGGAATGTCAGGGAGGGACAAAGACAGAGTGACAGGTGCATGGTCTGAGATGACAATACTGTGGTAGTCACAGCCACGGACAGAGGGAAGAAGTTTGTTGTCCATGAAAAAGTAATCGATCCTCGAGTATGAATGATGAACATGAGAAAAAAAAGAATATTCTCTCTCAGCTGGGTGTAAAAAACGCCATACATCGCACAGGCCATACTTAGATAGAAAGGCACGAATAGTGTGGGACGACCTGCTGGCTGTGGCAGGGTTTGTAGAGGATCTGTCCAAAACTGGGTCCAACCAGCAATTCAAGTCACCACTGAGTATCAATGAGTATGTGTTTAGGTCCGGGAGCAGTGAAAATAATTTCTCAAAGAAACCAACATCATCCGTATTTGGGGCATAAACGTTAACTAGCACTACTGGTGTGTTGTACAATTTACCGGAAACAATCACAAAACGACCATATTTATCTGAGTTAACTTGAAAAGGTTCAAATGAAATGTCTTGACTGATGAGGATCGAGACGCCCCGAGCCTTTGCTCGAAAGGAGGAATGGAAACTCTGCCCGTGCCATGTTTGCAGTAATCGTTTGCTATCGTCACTTCTAATGTGAGTCTCCTGCAGGAAAGCAATGCCTGTATTTAACTGTTTTAAATGAGAAAGCACCTTCCTTCTCTTGACGGGGTGGTTCAAACCTTTGACGTTCCAGCTTGACAACACCAACTGACCACTCATATTACTAATAATTTGTATAAGAAAGGTAGGTAATACAGTCTAATGTGTTGATGGCTGTGCAGTTCTTGGCAAAGTGAAAGAAAATATAAATTAATGGCAGTGATGGACCCCCCACCCCCCTCCCTTTCCCACCCTGGACAGCTGCAACAGACAGAAGCAGCAAGCTCCATAGAAATTAAAAATAAGTCTCCTGTCTAACTTTTAAACTAGTGCTCCAGTATCATAAGAGGGAAAAAAATGTATAAGCACCTCATGCAAGGCCAAAAATGTACACATAGATGTGTGATCACGCATACACATATAAACAAAGTTAAATTAATCCTAATCCTAAATTAAATCTTCAATCAGTCCAAGACCAATTCAAGATTCAATTCAAGATAGTCAACAGGTAAACAAGAAGAGGAAAAATGTTAATAGTTCAAAATAATATATTGAAAACATTATATATTTCACCCATTTTTATACATGGATAGGCCTACTTCAATTATTTATGTGCCTAAATACAAAACCAGAAAGCCCCACCAAAAAAAAAAAAAGTCTCAGATAATCAGAGTATGGGCAGAGTCCTGCTCATCTGTTCGTCACCTCATGTAAACAAAAGTTTAGTGTAAACATAAACAAAGCCAGTGCGGGAACAGCGCATTGCTCATCAGTCAAAAGAAAAGTTAAATATTACTTGCGCTGTGAAACCTGAGGTAACTCCTGTCTAACTTTTAAACTAGGGCTCCAGTATCATAAAAGGGGGGAAAAAATAAAAAAAATGTATAAGCACCTCACAAAATAGTTTAAAAGTATGCAAGGCCAAAAATGTATACACATAAATGTGTACCGGTAATCACGCACACATATACAAACATAAAGTTAAATTAATCCTAATCTCAAATTAATTATCAATCAATCCAGGACTAACCCAAGATTCAGCTCAAGATAGTCAACATGTAAACGAGAAAAGGAAAAATGTTTCATTTCAAAAATGTTAATAGTTAAAAAAAAAGCTGCAGTAAAAACTAAAAAAGTCTCAGATAATGAGAGTATGGGCAGAGTCCTGCTCATCTGTTCCTCACCTCATGTAAAGAAAAGTTTAGTGTAATAATCAAAGCCAGTGCGGGTACAGCGCATTGCACATCAGTCAAAGAAAAGTTAAATGTTACTTGCGCTGTGAAGCCTGAAAGGTGTCAATGAACTTCTGCGCCTCCTCCACAGAGCCCAGCCACTTTCTGTGTCCATCAGGTAAAGTCACGCGGAGTCGAGCAGGAAAAAGCAAAGCAGGTTTTAAACCCAGAGAGTAGAGCGCAGCCATCACGTCCTTATATTCCACTCGCTGGTTAAGGACTTCTGGGCTGTAATCTTCCACGATCCGCACCGGTTTCCCCTGGTATTCAAGCCTGCCTCTGCGTCGAGCCTCCCCGATCATGAACTCCTTCACCTGGACCCGGTGCACTCGCAGGATAACCGGGCGCGGCCGCTGGTCCGAGGCGGGTTTCGGGGCGAGGGTTCGATGGGCCCGGTCCAGTTCGGGTGGAGAAGGAAGTGTGTCACGCCCGTAGATGTCGCACAGCAGGTTGGAAAAGAAGTCTGTGGGACGTCCGCTCTCAATAGACTCCGGTAAACCCAGAACACGAATATTTTGCCGTCTGTTTCGACTTTCTAAATCCGCCAGTTTAGATTTTAGTCTGGTGTTTTCCTCCTGGAGAGTTGAGCAGGTGTTTTCCACCTCCGACATGCGCTGGCTCAGGTCGTTAGTGACAAGTTCCAGTGATGACACACGCTGGCCGTGTTCCTCCACCGCGAGCCGAGTCGAGTTTGAGATCCAGCTGATTGAAAGTTTGTTTGAACTCAGCTGACAGAGCCGCGCGGTGCTCCTCGAGCAGCGACGTAATTGCCTCGAGGGTTATTAGGCCAGCGTCATCCTTCTCAGCGTCCTTCTTCGATTGTCGACTTTTGAGACATTTTTAATTTAAAATCTTTAAAAGAGATGTTTTGATGGAAGTTGTGCGTGATAATAGGCAAAAAATATTAAATGTAGAGGGCTTGGTGGTACTAAAAAATAAGTTTTACCCGGAGCACTGGCAAGTGCGACTCACTCCATCTCACGACCACGCCTCCCGCCACCCACAAATGTTCAAATGTTTTTCATAAAGAGAGAAAGCCGTTACAGTTTAAAAGGAACTGAAATATTTGTTAAACCTAGATATAGGACTAGTTTGAAGGGACGTTTTATTTCGAATAAGGGAGTGGAATTGTGGAATGTTTTGGAAAAAGATGTTAAAGATGTAAACTCTGTGAAATTCAAAAAAATTATCCAGTCTAAATTGCTAGCAAAATACTAAAGATTCAAGTAATGCATCCTAATCTATTTGTTGATTATTGAGTGTGAAATGTTACTAAATTGATCTGTTGTTTTTGGTAGTTAATTGTTTGAATTGATTGTTTGTAAATTGTTTGTTTTGGGGGTTTTTTTTGGTAAAAAAGGGGCAGACAAAATAAGAAAATTTTCTTCTTTCTGCCACCTTTCATTTTATGTATTTTTATTTTTTTTCTCATATTTATGAAATGGGTTTTTTCCATTATCTTTTATGGTTTTTTTTTTAAATATGTAAAATGAATAAAACTTTAATAAAAATAAAAAAGTTTTCTGTCCTTCAGACGTGCTGCACTCACTGCAGTTCTTCCCTTAAACAGATGGCGTCGCTGCTGAGCAAATAATACCGCTGCACAGCTAAAATAACACTAGAAGAAGAAGTGTCCTGAAGTACTTCTTTTTTTTTTCCAACGAAGATTGGAAATGTGAGGCATCTTTTAAACTACGATTTAATTTTCTGTAACGTTTCATTTTCTTGATTTCAGTTTGTCTGTACCCGTTCTGAAACTATTATTTAAAGGAACCTTTGTCTAACAGAGGTGAGGAGACATCAGGCTGAACAACGAGAGGAAGTGGCTGCTGAAGAAATGTCCGAGTCTCTGGAAACAACAGATGCAGATTATAAAGAGGAACAATGTCGTTTAAAGGACAAACTGCAACACAACAAAACCCAAGGTACTGTTTTCAACCCAAACGTTCTGCGTCACAGATCAGGTTTGTATCTAAACAGGTTTTCAGTGATGATTTTAGTTGGAATTGCGATTTGTCCAGGGTGTCCCCCGCCCCTCACACAGGATTGCTGGACATGGGCACAGGTGGACAGAGCATACAGAGCTCGTCCCAGCTCTGTGGGACGAGCTCTGTCATCCCAGCGGCTCTCACACTGGCTGTGTGAAGCCATCTCAGAAGCTTACAGAACGTGTGGAGTAGAACCTCCTCAGACGCTACGTGCTCATTCTACACTGGCGTTGGCGTCCTCTGCAGCTTTACATGGTGGGATGACAGTAAGCAATATCTGCTTGGCGGCCTCGTGGGCCACGCCCTGCACGTTCATAAGATATTACCTGCGTGACATATCAGGTCCCTCCATGACTAATTCAGTCCT
>JBBPBX010095006.1:0-13277 GCA_038048925.1 Garcialebias charrua
TTAAAATTTAACAAGATAAACACCCAATAGCACCCTCTCCACCCCTGTTTAATAATGGACGTTTTTTTTCTCACAAAGATGGCCTCCTTTACTCCTCTCTCAAACCATCGTTCCTCTCGATCAAGGATGTGAACATCTTAATCTCTGAAAGAGTGACCGCTGGCCTGGAGTCCAGGGTGTCCGTGGTGGAGGCCTCCGGGTTCAACTGTCCCCCTCTTACAATGCTGTTATTGCTAATATCACTCAGCCCTCTGTGAATAGCAAACAACCATCAGGGTGCTAACGATCCATCGTTAAGCTGATGGTCCTACTTGATCATGTGGGCAGCTGGTTTCGGCTGTCATCAGCCAACTGGTTGATCCACTGTGAGAGGGTGCACGCCGCAACTTGCCGGCACGTCTTTGTCTTGTCTACGTGTTCAAGAACGCAAGTATAGCCGTGAATTCCTGCTTGATGTCGGAAAAACCGCTCATTTGGGAATAAACAGCGAACTTCAGGAGAAGCTACATGAGCTCGAGGTGGAGTTACATGAGCTTCGTGACTGCGAGCTGCTCTGGAAGCCAGCCCGGACCTTCCCTTCATCGCGCCCGCCGTGGAAGTACCACAAGCGGCGTGACGCTTCACCGCGCCCGCCATGGAAACGCCACAAGCGGCGTGACAGGAAACAGAAGCGGGGTAAGCGCGGAGGTATCAGAGCTAGGCTAGCAGCTAGCCCACACAGGCCGGCTATTCCATCCATGGTTCTGGCTAACGTGCGCTCCTTGGACAACAAATTGGATTATATACGCCTGCTGCGAACGACACAAAAGACTGTGAGAGACTGCTGTGTGTTTGTATTCACGGAAACGTGGCTCAACAACAACGTTCTGGACCATGCTATTCAGCTGGAGCAGCTAACATGCTACAGAGCGGACCGAACCCTCGAGGGAGGTAAGAAAAGGGGAGGGGGGCTCTGTGTTTACATCAACAACGCATGGTGTCGTGATGCTGCTGTGGTCTACAAACACTGCTCACCTTTAGTGGAGTTCATGACTATTAAATGTAGACCGTTCTTTTTACCGAGGGAGTTTACAGCTGTTTTGATTGTTGCTGTATATATCCCCCCAAGCTCCAACAGCAAAGATAGAGGTGAGGCACTAAATGAACTATATCTGCACATCAGTGAGCAACAAACAGCCCATCCTGATGCTTTTCTCATCACGGCTGGTGATTTCAACCATGCAGATTTAAAGAGTGTTCTTCCAAAAACATACAGAAACATAAACTTTGCAACAAGAGGAAACAACACCCTGGACCAGGTTTACACCACCATGAAAAATTCCTACAGAGCCATCCCCCTCCCCCACATTGGTGCTTCTGACCATATCTGTGTTATGCTAAAGCCAGCATACAGGCCACTGGTGAAAGTCACAAAACCAGTCCGCAAGCAGATACGAGTGTGGCCAGAGGGGTCTTCAGAGGCACTCCAGGACTGTTTTGACACCACAGATTGGAGTATGTTCAAAGAAGCTGCTACCACAAACAACACCACATGTCTCCAGGAGTACTCAGACACTGTATGTTCATACATCACCAAGTGCATTGATGATGTAACCAACCTTAAAACCATCACTGTTCGGGCTAACCAGAAGCCATGGCTGACAGCTGAGGTTTACAGACTCCTGAGAGCCAGGAATGCTGCCTTCAAAGCGGGAGATCAGGTGGGCCTGAGGGCAGCCAGAAACAACCTGGACCGGGGCATCAGAAAGGCAAAGAAGCAGTATTCTGGGAAAATAGCTCACCGTTTCAAGGACAGCAGGGATACACGCAGTCTGTGGCAGGGAATACAGACCATCACAAACTACAAACCACCCCCCCAGACCTGTGACAGCTCAGCCTCTGCGCTGAATGAACTGAATGAGTTTCTTTGCTCGGTTCGAGGCAAGTAACAGCACACCAGCACATAAACTCCCCCCCTCTCCTGATGGCCAGGTGCTGACGCTGTCCTCAGACAGCGTAAGGCGATCATTCATAAAGATTAACGCCCGGAAGGCCTCTGGTCCTGACAACATACCTGGTCGTGTGCTGAAGGACTGTGCAGGGGAACTCGCAGCGGTCTTCACGGACATCTTTAACATCTCACTGAGCCAGGCCATCGTCCCCACCTGTTTCAAAGCCACCACCATCATCCCTGTCCCAAAGAAGGCAACGCCCGCATGCCTCAATGACTATCGCCCAGTAGCACTCACCCCCATCCTGATGAAGTGCTTTGAACGGCTAGTCATGAAAAGCATCACATCTGTCCTCCCTGACTCCCTGGATCCCTTCCAATTTGCATACCGACCTAATCGCTCAACCGACGATGCCATCTCCTCTGCCCTTCACACAGCTCTCACACATCTGGACACGAAGGACTCCTATGTTAGAATGTTGTTCATCGACTTCAGCTCGGCATTTAACACCATCATCCCCCAACAGCTCATCCTTAAACTGGACAGTCTGGGGCTGAACACCTCAATGTGTAACTGGCTGCTAGACTTCCTGACCGGGAGACCACAGACAGTACGGATCGGGAGTAACACATCTAGCACCATCACATTGAACACAGGGGCCCCACAAGGATGTGTGCTGAGCCCCCTTCTATTCACCCTGCTAACACACGACTGCACACCATCGTACAGCTCCAACCACTTCATCAAGTTTGCGGACGACACAACAGTGGTAGGTCTCATCAGCAACAACGATGAGACGGACTACAGGAACGAGGTGAGCCGCCTGGCCTTGTGGTGCGGACACAACAATCTCACTCTCAACGTGGAGAAGACAAAGGAGATTGTTGTGGACTTCAGGAAGAGGGATGCCCAACATGCCCCTCTGACCATCAACAGCACCGCAGTGGAGAGAGTAGACAGCACCAAGTTCCTGGGAGTGCACGTCTCAAAGGACCTGTCCTGGAGCAGGAACACTGCAGCACTGGCAAAGAAGGCTCACCAGCGTCTCTACTTTCTCCGCAAGCTGAAAAGGGCTGGAGCTTCAACCCCCATCATGAGCACCTTCTACAGAGGTGCCATAGAAAGTGTCCTGACCAGCTGCATCACTGTGTGGTTTGGTGCATGTACTGCATCCTGCCGCAAGAGCCTCCAGCGCATTGTGAGAGCAGCTGAGAAGATCGTGGGCACCTCCTTGCCCTCACTGCAGGACTTACACAGCAAACGCCTCACTCGGAAAGCCCACTGCATGGCAGGTGATCCCACACACCCACTACACAGCTGCTTCAGACTGCTGCCATCAGGGAGGAGACTGAGGAGTCTCCAGGCTCGAACCAGCAGACTGAGAGACAGCTCTGTTCATCAGGCAGTCAGAATGCTAAACACTCTGCCTGCTCTGCCTCCCCTCCCATTTGAACTGCCTTAACACTAAAACTTTCTCACATATTATCACTCAACACAAAGTTTTTAACACTAGTCTCTGTGTCATCAAACGGGTTAATCACTAAACTCTCGGTCATGTGCTCATACAGTTTGCACTACTTCTCATACTTGCACTAATGTCTGTATTACATCACTGCCTATAATCATAATACTGTTTACATTCTCTGTTTACATTTATTAATACTGTTTACTTTTATTACTACTGCTTACATGTAATTACTACTGTTTACATTTATTTACACTACTCTAATATCTACACCACTGCTGGTACATATACAGTGTGCTCTGAACGGTCTTATTTAGGGATGCCCAATGTGCCTTACTGCATATGCCACTTTTTGCCTCTACAACAACATCAACTACTACCTCATACATATACTGTGTACATTGACTCATACGCTGCTTTGCCACTTTGCAAATGTCAATGCTAGAAACCTTTAGTTTATTTTAGTTATACTTTTTATACTCTTTTTTTATACTAGTATGCAAAAACTCAGGACAATATTATGTTCATTAAATGTTTAATGTTTTAGTTTTAGAGTTGGTGTAAATTTTCATACTCTTATACCACTATGCAAAAAACTCAGGACAGTGTTAGTTTTACTATTTTATGCTTATGTCTATTATTATATGTTTCAGTGTTTCAATGTTTAGATGTTTACTGTTGCACCGAGGGACTGAGAGAAACGCAATTTCGGTCCTGTGTATGTCCTGCACTGTACATATTGCAGATCTGACAATAAAGTTGACTTTGACTTTGACTTTGACTTTATTTTCATAAGCTATTTAATCTGTCAAGTAATGTGCCAACAGTTAAGTTTTAATTGTCTGTTTGTTTTAATTTGAATTCTTGTCAACGTAGTTATTAAATCAGAGCTAATATCGATACAAATGTTTAATGTAATTTTTGTGATAGTTTCAATAAAAGGTCTATTTTTGGTAGACCAACATAAATTGAAGTCTAAGCGTGAAATTACATTACTGGCTAATCACATCGTTAGATTTATTGATTTATTCTGAAAAAGTTGAGACCCCGTGAATTGGTGGCAAGTTTGTGCAGATAAAAGTCTGCTCATACCTGCACATCTAAAGATATAGGTAAGTCAGTAAACTGACCAGAAAGTCCTATATCTCTACAATAATGGTGGTCCAGTAAGTGTTTAAATACCTTACCCCACCTTATTCCTTTACATATTGGTGGCCTCGTCCGAGTTCCTAGAATGATTATTAAGTTGTTTTGTGTAGCATTATTGTTGCAGTGTTGTTGGCTTAGTTTTGCATCCTGGTTTTGGGCTTATAAGAATAGTTTTGGCTGGGGGGTGTCCGGGAGTTGCTAATCGTGGCATTGTCTGGATTATTTTCCCGTTAGAATTATTTTTTCATTCACATTTGAGCGTATGCTTGGAGCGGGTGCGTGATAAGTGTTGTGTCTGTGCTTGTGAGACGTTTCATTACGTGTCGCGAGGCTGCATGCATTTTTCATTGTGGTGACCGCCGTGTCACGATCCTGTTTCATTCTATTACATCTGCGATTTATTGTTGAAGGTCTGTTTCACACATATGCTGCTCCATTAAGTGCCTTTTTCTGTTACAACGTGTGTTGCCGAGGTTCGGGAAAACCCACTCCGCAAGGACCGGATGTATTCCGGTTCCGTTTGACGTAAAGTCCGCTGTTGTACACAGTAGCGCTGCCTTCTTTGGAAGGCGGGGGTTAGCCTGGTTGTGTTTTAGCTCATTGACAGTGTTCTCTGCGGTGTAAAAATACGTTTATTTTGTGGAAGAGAGTCCAGTACCTTGGGTCGAAATGCTAAACGGTACCGAGAGACAAGATGGCTGCTTAAAACGCTGTGATTGGTCCATTGTGTGTCGCGTTCAAGAACGTTGGTTTCTGTAGACTCTGATTGTCAGATTCATTTTTGTACACATTTGTGACGGTTTATCTGTGTTGTTTGAGTTCTATGCACGTGATATCGTCGAAGACTGGCTTAACCGCGGTGTTTTGCGATATTTATGACTGTTTTAGAACGTTGAAAAGTCCGTTCCTCGCTAGAGTTCAAAAGACCGCAGGTCCGTGAACGCACCGCTCGAACGGCACGTCACTAGTGGGTGGCGTTAGGTTTGGAAGACACAATTTCCCATGAACACTTGGGTTTTAGAACTACAGTTCTGTCTTCGCTGTGATTGGTCGATTACGCTGTAAGTGTTGGCGCTTGCGCAGTGGGTGAGGCCCGCTCCTCGTCAATTTTCACTTCACAGCTTGTCCCAGACGAGTTTCCGTGCTTGTTTGTGTCGGAATCCCACTCTCTGCAGCCCTGCCGCCCTCTCCAAGATGGCCGCTGATTGACGCCAGCTGACGGTCATCATCTAACGAGGAGCTCCACTACTTAAGGCTGCAGTCCAGTGAGATCCAATGCTGGAGCATTGTGCCTCAATCGGTATACATGACTTCAGCCAGAAAGTATCAGTCTGATAAGAGTACTCACCTTATGATTTTGTGTCCACAGTTTTGTGAACCCTGGATCCTGTTTTCGTCTGCCTTTGTCTGCCAGTTCCTGCCTTGTTGCCACTCGCTGCCAACCCACCGACCCAACATCCCCTGTAAGAAACCAAACAGAGCATCAGTTTGATCCACCTATCCCACCAGTAGGACCCTGACCCTGTTCTCTCTTCCAGGCACTCCCAAGACCCCAAGTGTCCCTTTTTATCACCTGTACATAATAAACACTGTAAATAATTGTTACTCTGAGTTGTGCCTCTGTTCTGGTCTCGTACCACTCTGGGTTCAGTCGGTCCTTACAGAATGCTCCAGCCATAACCGACCCAGAACGAGACCAGGATCGAGCAAACTCTGTCCTGTTTCCAGATGGATCGTATGACCCTGATCGAGGAGACCCTTCAACGGGTCTTAACCCAACAGGACGCTGCACAGGAAACCATGAAGGAACTTGGAGGTATGGTTTACACATTGACTCAACAAAACCTCACACCCTCGGCTCCAGCTGCATCCTCTGTCAGAGACACACCTAACACAACGCCCGAGCCCGGAGCCTCAAACCAGCAGCTAATTACGAGACCTTCCGAACTATTTTCCGGTGAACCTCATGCATGTGGAGGTTTCCTCCTGCAGTGTAAGTTAGCGTTCAGAGCGGCCCCTCATCTTTACACGACAGAAGCAGCCAAAATCACGTATTTCATCAGTCAACTGAAGGGTAACGCACTTGGATGGGCAAATTCCTACTTGCAGTTTCATAACATTGATTACATTACCTTTGATACCTTGTTGAAGGAATTTAGCCGCATCTTCGACCGACCCCTACAACAACCCAACGCCGTAAAGCGGCTCCTTGGACTACGTCAGGGAAGTCGGCCTGTCGCGGAGTACGCCCTGGAGTTCCGTGTCCTCGCTGCCCAGACCGGATGGAACGATCTGGCACTTAAAGGTACTTTTTTAAATTCTCTGTCCGATCCCATCAAGGACCAGATCGCCGCGAGAGATGAACCCGAGAGCTTTGACGATCTAATAGACATGGCGGGGGCTATCGACGAGCGTTTCCGGGAACGGAGAAGGGAAAAGGACTACAACTCCCGTCATCGCTCCACTTCCGGGTTTGCCACGTCATCAGGTGAGCCCCACGCCTACAAGAACACGTTTTCGGACTACAAGTCCCAGAGAGACAGAGGTCCCGTCTCATTTCCTCGTCACGTCGTTCCCACAGAACGTTTTCATTCATCTTCTGAACCTGAGCCCATGCAAATAAACAAATTTCATCTGTCTCCTGAGGAGAGACAAAGGCGCAGTGACAATAATGCCTGCATGTATTGTGGAAAGACCGGGCATTACCGGATAAGTTGTCCATTGCTGGGAAACGAAAACGCCCGCCAATGAAAAGAGAGATATTGGTGGGCACTTCTGCTCTCTCCTCCGCCTGTCGACTTTTATTGCCCACAATCATCCAAATCCACCACAATCAACATCCTGTTCCAGCTTTGTTGGATTCTGGTGCAGAACAAAATTTGATTAGTTTAGACCTGGTTCAAGGATTATCTCTACCCACCCTGGCGATTCCTCCCATCAGTATAGCTGGGGTTACTGGTGAAACTTTAGACCAGATTACTCTAAAGACTCCTGACCTTCATCTGATCATTTCTGGTAATCACCATGAGACTATTGATTTTTTTGTGTTCAAAGCCTCCACTCCCCAACTCATACTTGGTTATCCTTGGTTAAAAAAGCACAATCCGACTATTAACTGGGAGTTGGGGAGAATTGAAAAATGGAGTGATAGGTGTCTAGCACAATGCCTTCATTCTGCTGTCACATGTCAACCTGCGGATGTTGTGTCACACGAGGAAGTAGACGTCTCTGAGATCCCATCTGTCTACCATGATTTGGCTCCTGTTTTCAGTAAACAACATGCTTTGTCTCTACCTCCCCACCGTCCCTATGATTGTACTATCGACCTCCTACCTGGTGCCACATTACCGGCTAGTCGATTGTATAACCTGTCGGGACCTGAAAGGGAGTCTATGAAGAAATACATCAAAGAATCTCTTGAATCTGGCATAATACGTCCCTCCACTTCACCTGTGGGAGCTGGGTTTTTCTTTGTGGGGAAGAAGGATGGCACTTTACGTCCATGTATTGATTATAGGGGTCTTAACAATATAACTGTAAAGAACAAATATCCATTACCCCTTATCGATTCCATATATGAACAACTCCCGTCAGCTACCATCTTCACTAAATTGGATCTCAGAAACGCCTACCATTTGGTGCGGATTAAAGAGGGGGATGAGTGGAAAACAGCATTCAAGACACCACTCGGACATTTTGAGTATTTGGTAATGCCTTTTGGTTTGTCCAATGCACCTGCTGTGTTCCAGGCTTTGATTAATGATGTCCTGCGTGACTTTTTGGGGGACTTCGTTTTTGTGTACTTAGATGATATCCTTGTTTATTCTAGAGACGAGAAAGAGCATCACAACCACGTACGTAGAGTCTTACAGAGACTCTACGAAAATCAGTTATATGTTAAAGGAGAAAAATGTGAGTTTCATGTGACCTCAGTATCGTTCTTGGGGTTCATTTTCGAGAGTGGTTGTTATCGAACTGACCCCGAGAAGACCAGAGCAGTCGTGGAGTGGCCAGTTCCGGAGAACAGAAAACAGCTTCAGCGATTTCTTGGTTTTGCAAACTTTTACAGGCGGTTCATAAAGAACTACAGCCGCATCGCCGCCCCTCTCTCTCAACTTACCTCCATAAACCAGACCTTCAAGTGGACTCCCGATGCAGATGCCGCCTTCAACAGACTTAAGAAACTATTTGCTTCTACACCTGTTTTATGCCATCCTGACCCTAGCCATCAATTCATCTTGGAAGTGGATGCCTCAGACTCTGGGGTGGGTGCCGTTTTGTCTCAACGTTCTCCCAAAGATAACAAAGTCCACCCTTGTGCCTTTTTCTCACGACGATTATCACAGGCAGAGAGAAACTATGATGTTGGCAACCGCGAGTTATTGGCAGTGAAACTGGCATTAGAGGAATGGCGCCATTGGTTAGAAGGTACTCCTATCCCTTTTTTGATATGGACAGACCACAAAAACCTCACATACCTGAGAGAGGCAAAGAGATTGACCCCCAGACAAGCACGATGGTCCCTTTTCTTTAACCGGTTTAACTTCGTTTTGACTTTTAGACCTGGCTCAAAAAATATTAAACCGGATGCTCTCTCCCGTCAGTTTTCTTCCCCAGATTCTCCGGACATTGAGGAGACCATAATACCACCTGTCTCTGTCGTGGGAGTTCTCACCTGGCCCATCGAGAAGGACGTTATGGACGCCCAGAAGGATGAACCTGACCCTGGCACGGGTCCTCCTGGCAAACTTTTCGTTCCTTCTAATATGAGGAGTAAGGTATTGGACTGGCTCCATTCACACAAACTGTCCTGTCATCCTGGCACCTCCCGTATGCTCTCTTTGGTCAAGACTCATTTCTGGTGGCCCACGCTCACCCAAGATGTCAAGTCCTATGTTTCAGCCTGTCCGACCTGTGCTAGGAATAAGACCGGCAATCAGCCCCCTGCCGGTCTCCTGCAACCCTTGCCCACGCCCGGCCGTCCTTGGTCTCATATCGCCGTTGACTTCGTCACGGGTCTGCCACCTTCCGAAGGTAATACTGTCATCTTCACCATCATTGACCGTTTTTCGAAAGCTGCTCATTTCATTCCCCTACCAAAACTTCCCTCTGCTTCTGAGACGGCTAACCTCCTTGTCACACATGTGTTCCGCATTCACGGAATCCCCTCTGATATTGTGTCAGATCGGGGGCCTCAGTTTATCTCGCAGGTCTGGAAGAGCTTTTGCACCACTCTGGGGGCTACAACAAGCCTCACTTCGGGTTACCACCCTCAATCAAATGGTCAGGCCGAGCGGTGTAACCAGGAACTTGAGACCGCCCTCCGGTGCGTCGCCGAACGCAACCCCTCATCTTGGAGCAAACATCTGAGTTGGGTTGAGTATGCCCACAATGCACACAAATCCTCTGCCATAGGTATGTCCCCGTTCGAGGCTTCCCTTGGATACCTTCCCCCTTTGTTCCCAAGTCAGGAGATCAACGTTCTGGTTCCATCTGTCCTGCACCATTTCCGTCGTTGCCGGCGGGTCTGGCGGGAGACGAAGGCAGCCCTCTCACGTACTGCTGCTCAAAATAAGGTGTTTGCTGACCGCCGTCGCTCTACGGCCCCTGTGTACAAGGTGGGTCAGAAAGTCTGGCTCTCCACTAGGGACATTCCTATCAGGGGCACTACGAGGAAATTGGCTCCTCGTTTCATCGGTCCTTTCCCGATCACGAGGATCATCAACCGTTCTGCGGTGCGCCTTCGACTTCCCTCGTCTATGCGGATTCACCCCACTTTCCACGTCTCTCAGGTCAAGCCAGTCTCCGAGAGCCCTCTGTGCCCTCTCTCCGACCTTCCGCCTCCTGCCCGGCTGATCGACAACCACCCGGCCTTCACTGTCCGGGCCATTTTGGACGTTCGTCGCCGTGGCCGGGGATTTCAATACCTGGTGGATTGGGAGGGTTATGGCCCCGAGGAGCGGTCTTGGATTCCCCGCTCGTTCATCTTGGATCCCAGCCTCATCACCGCCTTCTTCACCGCTCACCCGGAGAAGCGCTGCGGACCGCCCGGAGGCGGTTCTTGAGGGGGGGGTACTGTCGGAATCCCACTGTCTGCAGCCCTGCCGCCCTCTCCAAGATGGCCGCTGATTGACGCCAGCTGACGGTCATCATCTAACGAGGAGCTCCACTACTTAAGGCTGCAGTCCAGTGAGATCCAATGCTGGAGCATTGTGCCTCAATCGGTATTTATGACTTCAGCCAGAAAGTATCAGTCTGATAAGAGTACTCACCTTGTGATTTTGTGTCCACAGTTTTGTGAACCCTGGATCCTGTTTTCGTCTGCCTTTGTCTGCCAGTTCCTGCCTTGTTGCCACTCGCTGCCAACCCACCGACCCAACATCCCCTGTAAGAAACCAAACAGAGCATCAGTTTGATCCACCTATCCCACCAGTAGGACCCTGACCCTGTTCTCTCTTCCAGGCACTCCCAAGACCCCAAGTGTCCCTTTTTATCACCTGTACATAATAAACACTGTAAATAATTGTTACTCTGAGTTGTGCCTCTGTTCTGGTCTCGTACCACTCTGGGTTCAGTCGGTCCTTACACTATGATCCATTAATGTCATTATAAAGACTGTTTAAACGCGGTGTTTTTGAGATTTTAATGGGTGGATTGAGCCGGTTGCTCTGAAAACTGCCGATCGCCATGTGACCAGGTCACGTGACACCGATTTTGCCGGTTTTATGAGGACCGACCTTATTTCTTTTGAACGCAGTTTAAAAGGTTTCACAGTTCAACCGATTTTGCTCACATGATTTCGTTTTTGTGAGCCTGGGGCTCTGAAGCTGTATCACGTAACGCTTTGGGTCTGTCTGCTTGATGCTTTTCATCCGTGTTAGATGTCTGTGGGCTAAAAAACTGCAGCTTCGCTCGCTGGTGATGTAGTGGACCTACCCAGGGTCAAATTAAGGTTTTTGAACTGTCCAGTGATGACCTTTACTGACCTCTCAGTAAAGCAAGACATTTACTACAAAATCATTCATTTAGCTATAATCTGATAACATAGTCACCAATAAGAGACTATTTCTATCTTTGATTTTAGGCTGATGTGATCAAAAGAATAACTTTTGTCATTTTCATGATGTGTGCTTTTAAGCTGTGTTATTCTGTGAGAGTTAAACTGTGTTTCACTGCTGTGTCAAAGGTGCAATTAAGTCATCCAGAGACTTCTTTTAATTTTGTTAATTCAAATGTTATCAAATGAATAATTTTATTTGTAAGAGCATCAGTACATTTTAATGTCAGATAAATCAAATACTCTGCTTAATTCAAAATGTTGTACATGGAGGATTTCTCCTCTCCTCTCGAACTTGCATGTGAAGATAAAAGGAACACTTTATCTCATTCATTTTAGCTTGAGCTCAGGACAATCTAGACACCCAGAGACTTTTGTTTTTGTCCTATTTAATAATCAAGCTATTATCATTAATAGGTCCCATATGTTATGCTCTGATGACGTTTGTTTATTCATACAACAATGTTGGTAATGAGTTAAGAAAGTTCTAAATCTGCTGTATCATGAAACTGGCGTCTTAAACTAACTTTCTTATCCTTTCTGACATTTTTAATCTAACTTATGCCTCCTCTCAGTGGCTCCTGGCCTAACAGACCGAATGAGAAAGAGCTACGTCTTTCTAGGTCAAGTTAGCCTTAAAAGAGCTCTGACTTCCTGTTTTCCTTAGAGTTTGCTGAGGTCCTCAACCCCTGATGAGGTTCCCCAAAGAACTGATGATCGTCTGGTCAACACGCTAATGACCATGTCATTCAGTTAAAGACTTATAACATGCCAAGTTATAAGCCATCTTCAACAGCTGAAAAGCTCTCTTTTATTGACATTCCTTTAAGGAACGTCTTATCTTGAACAACAGCACCAGGAGCTGCCGTTACTTTCGGTTCGAGTCAAGGCGCACGTCTGGAGACGCTGAGAATGGTAAACGAACTGACCAAACTGGACCGAGGGAGACTGACCATCTTCACGAGGTAACAAGTCGTCAAATGCTTTGCCAAGGGTACCAACGTGTAGCTTTAATCGGCCGGAGAACTGCCATGTTTCTGGTTAAAACACATCAAGATAACTCCCTGACTCTTAACTTTTCTTCCTCCATAAATCTTTCCTCCTTTTCCCTTTCCCTCTCAATCTTAAGCTGGAAACTATTTTAAGCTGAAATGCCCCTCAGACTAAATATGTGTAACATCTAGTATTTATGTCTGTTGTGTTAAATCAAGTGTGCTGACGTATTTGAATTGAAAGAAAGTGAAATCATGTCAATCAAGTGTAATGGTGTTAATTTAGTTGATTTATTTTAAATAAATGATAGTGTCTCTTTGACATATCAAACTAAGTTAACGTCTTTGTCACTTAATGGCTTTGTGTATTTATCCATCATAAAGATCACAGAAATATTGGGTAAACTGAAAAAGAACAGAATCCGTGAACATTTACTATTCAATCTGAATAAGTAAATTAATTAAGATAAAGAGGTCAGTATTAATATTGACCTCCTCATAATTCTTACATCTGGTGGCCTTCGTACGTGGTTCTGAAAGTTTATTGATTTCTGTGGTTTCTCATGAACTGTAACGTCATGTTTGCATAAGTGGATCCAAGTTTTAAACTCTGAGGATAATGATTTTGGCTGGAAGTGTTCAAAGCAGGCAGATTCTGCATGTTTTTATCATTTGAAGCTGTG
>JBBPBX010095007.1:0-13277 GCA_038048925.1 Garcialebias charrua
TGCTGCCCTTGACGCATGTGCAGCTGAGAGTCGTCCTGGCGCCAAAAGATTGCTGTCCCCCTGCACCTGTCTTCTCCATTCACCTGGCACGAGGTCCCCGGATGCTGTAGCCCCATCAACAAAACTGGGGGGGATGTGCCTGGATACTGCTGAGGTGGTTGAATCGGTGTGAGCTAAAAAGTTGTGCAGAGCCACATACGCCTTCACCACGTCCACAGTCTTATCAGGGTGGAACTATATGGGGTGACAAAAGATCTGCCAGGATGCCAAACGTATTTTCGATGACACGCCACGCTCTTGAGTGCCGCGTAGTTGTAGATTTTGCTCCCATCATCAAGGTTGGTACCTGCAAGATGAACACTTGTGTTTAGATCAATATGTGTGGTTACTCCTAGTAGCAAACTATATAACTGATACATTACACACATACAACATACAGTACCTGGATAAGGGCGCGTCATGTTCACATGTAATGGGAAGGAATGTGGGAATGTAATGGCTAAGTGCTTGGTGACTGTACAGTACTGTACATTTATCTATTTATTAAAAATATACAGTATATACAGTATTTTTATTTTTTTATTGTTTTTTATTTATAAATAGATAAATGTACAGTACTGTACAGTCACCAAGCACTTAGCCTATCCTAACACAGTTTTTAAAGATGAAGGAGTCAGTTGAATTGTCTCCCTCCTCCCTGCAGGCTCCATAGGGAGCTTGCTCCCTTTATGTGAAAGGGAGACAATTCAACTTATTCCTTCATCTTTAAAAACTGTGTTAGGATAGGCTAAGTGCTTGGTGACTGTCCAGTACTGTACATGTATTCATTTATTTAAAAAAAAAAGTAAAAAAATTTTTTTTTTTTTTTTTATGAGATGCATGCTCTTAAGTCCGGGACCTCGTAAGTCAGAGCGCTCGTAAGTCGGGGACTACCTGTATTGATTTTCTTTCAGGACTCTGCATTCTTCCCGCTTTTCAGTAAGAGCATTGAGGGATTCCTTCATCAATGGACTCAGTAGAACAGGAACTTTTCTTCCTCTCTTTCCCACTATGGTTATCCGGACAAAATACTTGCAATGCTTTTGTTCAAGTGCTGTGAGGGCCAGGTTAACATCCTCATGTGTTTCTGATGTGTCCTTTGATAAGTAAACTGACAAATGCATCCTGGAAACTCGCCGGCGGTTGAAAAGGATTGCTTGTGCCAGAATCACTTTGTCAAGATCCTTCCAGCTGGACTGTGAGGCCTCTTCTTTCAAGGCATGTTAACATTCCTCATGTTTCTCTGACAAATAGTTGTGAAGAATCTGGACATCCTGTGTGAAAGGTAACAGTAAAGGTGCATTCCACTTTTTCTGTTCAAGATGGGTTAAAGCTTGGCTTGCAATGTCATGTTTCCAACTTTCTTGATATAGTTGTACAAACTCCTCTGCATTTTAGACAGTTTCCTTATCCTTCAACTTCAGTCCTTCGGTCTTAATAAATAAGGATAAAGAATGTATGTTATGACTAATTTTTCGAGCGAGAGATGGTTGTTGATATTTGCCACTTTCTTCATTGAATCCAGCTAGACATCTTGAAGCAGCGACAAGTTCAAAATACCTTTCAGGCTTTATGAGATCAAGACAATTCACAGGAGCCGTATTTCTTGCTTCAAGTAGCAGTCTGCCAAGCTCTCTTAACTTCTGATGGATGTACAGGAACTGGCTGACTACCTTCTTGTTCTTGTAGAACAATCTATTCAAACTCCAGTGTGCACTGATCACTCTTACATGCTACTATAATATCATCTTGATGCATATCGCTTAGGAACTTCCAGTACACTGAAAAAACTTTGAATAGAGGTTACTTAAAAAAACCTTAGGTAACAAAGTGACACTTAATATTATTAAGTAGATTTTAATTTCAAAAAGTTTATGTAAAATAAAGAGAAAATGGTAATTAAATTTAATTAAAAAAACTAAGTAGATTTTAATTACATTAAACTGTACATTTATGTAGGATTTAGGAACAAAATCTCAAATTTATGGTTAAAATGACTAATTTTTAATGCAAAATTTAATTTAAATTAAATTAATATATAAGGAATATTACTTTGAATTTACTATTAATTTAGGGAAAAATGACTAAAATTAAATATTCATTACAAAGAAATTATTTTTTTGTGTGTTTTTTAAGTGGAACTCAATTTGTAATCATTAAATTTTCCAAACAACCTACATTAATAATCATTGAATAATAAGATAAATTTGCATTATTTAACCTCTTCTCTTGATTAAAATTCATTTGTTTAACAAAGAAAACAATAAGTGGAAAATAAAACAATTACAATTTTTTTCTGCTAAATTTCACTTGTACAGTACATATAATATTCTTCTAATTTTCTAAATACTTTAAAGTGTTTTTACTGGGTTGCACAAATTATCACACATAGATAACAACATAAACATTTATTTCTTGAACATCATTTTGGTTCTTTCAAAGTGGCAAAATATAGCAACATAAAATAATCTACATGTGTAGACAATATAAAGTGGCTTTGTTTACATGTCATTAAAAAAGTTACTTCAAACAAATGCTAAATCAATTTTGTGAAGAAGAAATGAGATGCTAAAATACATAATTAATTACTAATTTCACCATTAACAGCCAGAGTATTTTTACTGTTTCTCTTATTTGTGTTACTTCTTAATGACTGACTAACAAAAAATGTAGTTTTTCTTATCTGAATAACTCAATATAAATGCTGAACAAATATTTACCACTTGTGTACATTGTGTATTAACAACAAAAATCAACCTTTTTGAAATGTCTGAGAAAGACTGCAAACATCTAAGTGAAATAAACATTTCCACAGCTATATAAAAAGAAATAAAAAAAGAAAAGAAAATGTTGTTACCTTTATGAAGGAGCAGGTGATGCAGAAGGTGCTGGTGACAAAAGACAGACAGGTGAGTCAGGAGAGGCAGCTGAGTTATATAAAAAGAAATAAAAAAAGAAAAGAAAATGTTGTTACCTTTATGAAGGAGCAGGTGATGCAGAAGGTGCTGGTGACAAAAGACAGACAGGTGAGTCAGGAGAGGCAGCTGAATTATATAAAAAGAAATAAAAAAAGAAAAGAAAATATTGTTACCTTTATGAAGGAGCAGGTGATGCAGAAGGTGCTGGTGACAAAAGACAGACAGGTGAGTCAGGAGAGGCAGCTGAGTTATATAAAAAGAAATAAAAAAAGAAAAGAAAATGTTGTTACCTTTATGAAGGAGCAGGTGATGCAGAAGGTGCTGGTGACAAAAGACAGACAGGTGAGTCAGGAGAGGCAGCTGAATTATATAAAAAGAAATAAAAAAAGAAAAGAAAATGTTGTTACCTTTATGAAGGAGCAGGTGATGCAGAAGGTGCTGGTGACAAAAGACAGACAGGTGAGTCAGGAGAGGCAGCTGAATTATATAAAAAGAAATAAAAAAAGAAAAGAAAATGTTGTTACCTTTATGAAGGAGCAGGTGATGCAGAAAGTGCTTGGTGATGCTGGTACAGGTGAATGAGGAGGGGCAGGTGAGTCCAGAAAGGCAGCTGAAGTGGAGCTCCCTGATCTGCTATACTCTTGGGCACGCGCCCAGCCTGAGCAAAGACGAACGCTTGATAAATTACTGTCAAATTCAGAATACAGTTTAATGTGTAATATAATCTTAATTTAATATTTAATCTAAATAAACAACATTTTTTACAATAAATAAACTATACTAACAATAATAAAAATCTTTGTTTGTTTGATGTTTGATGAGCTGTTCACCCAGTACACAGATGTAATGTTAATTATTTCATGACACTCACTGTGCAGGGTCTGAATAATCCAGGCATCTTCGTGCAGAACAGCTGTGTCATGGAAATCTAGTAAGATCAAAAAAGAGGTACATCTTCACTTAGGTTTATGGATTAAAGCTAACTGTGAAACAGTTCAATCACAACATATCCACTAATACAATTTCACACATTTAATATGATCAGACAAACTACTGTAAACACTCCAACAATGACCTCATCAGTTCAACAGAATCACAGGACCTGTGCAATGTAACAAAGGTTTAATCTGTTACAATGTTTAATATTTTTCACCTGCTCATTGTGAAGTTTTAAAATGACTTCTGTCTGAATAAGGTCATCAGATGAGGTAGACATATATTAACTTGCAGCTGCATGATAAAAAACTTGCAGAATTGTTCATTTGTTTGAAGATTACTCACCCACCCTAGTTATATTGTTTACATAGTTTCAGGGACACGTTGGCTCAAATTTTTTGTGCTTCATCTTCTGACTCTCATCATATTCTATCAAGTGGAAACCTCAGATGAAACAAGTTAGATGTTCCCACCGCTAGTTAGAACGACTGTGTGTCATGTTTTGAAGCATAAAGAGACCAAGTAGGACCTCACTGCAGCAGAAACCAGCAGTTTTAACAGACCTTAGAAAGCCAAAACACTTCCACACTGACGAATTAGTCTTTCCTCTCTAATCAGTGATGTCATCGCTTTCTCTTCGCGTGTGAAACTTTGTTCAATCACATTCTGACGGACATGGGCACTCGTTTGAAGTGAAAACTACGCTCGTCGGAGGTTAGCCTAGCCTGCTACCGCCTGCTGGAAGCTGCGAGATCTACGTCACCACGCACTTACGTATTTGTGTCACAGCTTTTTCTGTCCGGGCGCTTCAAGCCGAACAGGAAAAGCGTCAGTGAAAGGCTGTAAAATCCTATCGAAATAATCGTTAAATAAAAACTTAGCCCCTGTATCAACTTATTCCTTGAATTTTCAATAATCAGATTAATGTTTTCAGAGCCTCTCTCTATTTGATTCTTTATTACGTATTTGTGTCACAGCTTTTTCTGTCCGGGCGCTTCAAGCCGAACAGGAAAAGCGTCAGTGAAATGCTGTAAAATCCTATCGAAATAATCGTTAAATAAAAACTTAGCCCCTGTATCAACTTTTTCCTTGAATTTTCAATAATCAGATTAATGTTTTCAGAGCCTCTCTCTATTTGATTCTTTATTATTAATCCCAAGGGAGACTGCGTGCTCGCTAGCTAGCACGCTAGTTAGCAGACTCATGGCGTCTACTGCAGCCAGAAATAAACTTTATTTACGCCGCAAACAGCCAGCTCTTGTTACCAGTTACGATACACAGCTCCTACAACAATTCTAAATGTACAAAAAAAATGCTCAGGACTGAATATTTAATTGACTGACCATTTCACTGTCACATAATGTTACTAAAAATCAGCAAATAGACTGATATATATATTAACCCGCTTTCCATCAGCTAAAATAAGCGCATATTAACAGTTTACTTACAGTGCAAGACGTTCTTGATCTGCCGAAGTAAAGGAACAACTGTAAAGCTTTACAAAGTGAGCCTCTACTTCATGCCATTTTGCTTAAAATACACATTACAGTGCTCATTATTATCTAGTTTTGACTTAAAACATTGTTTAGAGCTTTTTTCTCAAAAATACTATACACTGTTGTTCAAAATTTTATTGTACATTCCAAAGAATTGTCTTACCTCTGACAAAATGGATGGTCCAGTCCACTTCTGAAGCATGTGTGCACATGGCAGAATGTGCAGCCAAGATGGCGGAAGTGTAGAGTAATTAAAATCAAAGTGCTTTAATTAGTAAAATCTATTAGATTTAAAAATCTTTTAGGATACTCATATTTTTCTATTAAAATATGCTAAAGATATCGTTGCTTATTTTACCGTAAAAAAATATAAGTAAATTTAAATTACTTAACATCTCAAAAATGTTGAATTTTGCTTACACTGAATTAAAACCATGCATATGCATTTTTACTGAGTAACAGTTACTATCAGTGGCCTATTAGATACTACTTAACCCCAATCACACTTTTTTCAGTGTATGATTCACTGAACTCTGGTGGAACTGGTTCAGCAAATGCACACAATGCTTGAACTCTTGTTTTCCCCTTTTTGGAAGACTGATCTTGAGGCTTAAATTAGTAAGTCTGAAAATGTCGCCTTATGGTCTTTTTTTAGGCTTAAATTTGCTGGTCTGAAAATGCCGCCACATGGTCTCCACATGGTCTTTATTTTTTTTTATTTTTTTTTGAACAGCCCAAAGCAGTACAACAATGTTTGAATATTTCTACTTCTGTTTTCTTCTTTGGTTGTTTCCATGCAATGAGCTTGCCTTGTTTACTTTCCAATACTTCATTGTCATGCTCCAAGTTTCCCTTATTCTGTATATGATCCAACTGGTGTCATCTTTGTTTTGAGTTTTTTGGCAAACTAAAAGCTTTTACAACCTCTACTTCATGTGTTTGCACAGCAGATGTCTTAACATTTTTTGAACAAGTAAACCATAATGCACACGGTGGTTCTTCTTTTTATATGCTCTGGATCCATCTTCCTTCTTCAAAACAGGAACAACATAAACAGATGCTTCCTCCAGGGGTGCCCTTTCATCTTAACGTGTAGTGGATCTGGAATCATGACTTTCAAAGCTTGTACTCTGACTGGACTCACCCTTGCCTTGCCTGCAAAACTTGCTTCTGTATTGGCTAAATTACATAGTTTTTTTTTTAGGACCTTTTTTTCCATAGATAATTCCACGTTGGCTTCACTGTCTGAGCTTTTTATGCAGGTTTCTGGAATATATTCTTCTTCACCATCTTCACTTGCTTCATCTAACCCTGCCAAGCTTCTCTAAATCATTTGGAGAAAGGAGAGAAGAAAGAAGTTAGTATTTCTTCCCCTATTAGAAATTAATAAAAGGAAAAAAAAGTCAGGCTTTAATTTAAAGTCTAGCTTAAAAAAAGATGTTAACACTACAGGTACATCTCAAAAAACAAGAAAATTGCATAGAAGTGAAATATTTTTGCCAGTCGTCTCAGAGAGTGAAACTCATACACTGCAAAAATTATCCATCTAAAAATAAGTTAAAAAAAGACTAGATAATAGTTAGAATCATCTCAAATTAAGTGAAATAATCTGCCAGTGCAGTAAGATAATTGTACTTGGTAAGATTTCTTGAAATAAATATTTCTAGGCTTTAGACAAGTGAGAACTATCTTAAAACAAGTTGTAAAAACTCATTCCAAGTACTTTATGAAGTAAAATAAACTCAATACTAGTCTGTTAATGCTTCTTTCAGTTTTCATTTGATCTCACTTTGAGAGAAAATATCTTAAAACAAGGGCAACTAAACAAGATGGATCTTCTGCTTTTAAGAACTATTAATAGATGTTCCATCTTAAAACAAGACAAAACATTTACACTAAAATAAAAAATCAGGCATATATTGTGTACATATGACCTTTAATTAAATTGTTTGTTCAAATTGCAACAATTGTCAATCATTGTACACATGAATGTCAAGACAAATACAAAGGCACTGTGTGTATATACAAAAAACATTACAATTCAATGTAAATAACAGCTTTCAGGTCAAAATTTCAAACACAGACCTGGAAGTTAAGTGGAAGAGCTCTACTTCTCAATAAAATGTTTCCACTCTGCCATGACTTTTTTGAGCCTGTGGTGTCTTTCTCGTGGATATTGTCCTTTTAACACTTCAGTCTGTATGACAGACAGAAGGGTTGCCACACACTTTGGATAGGTGAGATGCATGGTGTAGTAGTATGCCATCAGATACAGCAAACCTTCACCAAGGTCTTCTTTGGCAAATGTGGTGATGGGAGTGGTTCCAATGGCCAAAAGACAGCGTGACTCATCCAAGACCAAAACAGGGCTGAAGAAAGATCTCCTCTGGAGGTACAGCAGACCCCCTACTTACGAACGAGTTTGGGACATAAGAACTGTTCGCAACTCGATTCTGCCGTAGCTAGGGGGTGAAAATATCGTCCCGTTCGTAGGTCCTTATTCCGTTCGTAGCTCGCGGAAATACCGCTAACGGACCGCCGCGCACACATTTAAAGGTATTGTGACATGATTTTGTAAATTTGAATATTTGTCAGAACATATATATCTTATATCATTGAGCTCTGGTCGTTTTTGCATAATAAATTATAAATATATTAAAATTTCATTCCAATTTATGGTAATTTTTTACCATAAATTCTCTGGGACACGCCCCGTGAATTAATGCAAATCTTCATGTGACGTACACGTGGGCACTGGGCATAAGGCGGAGCCTGGCTTGCCCCTTTGTTTGGTGAAAGATCGACTCTTTTTTTTTTGGTGTAACTTGAAAAATGCTGTCACGTTGTAGCGCATTTGGGTGTTCTAATATCAGCAGTGAACAAGTGAGCCTTCACAAATTCCCAAAAGATGAGAAACTTTGCCTAGAATGGAAGTACAGAGAACTTGTGACCGATGGGTTCCAACTGAGAGTCCTATGTCTGCAGCGACCATCTTACTGCCTATCAGGTACGAGCTGTTGTTTGTTTTTATTTGGGGAGAGTCTATTAATGAGAGTTTTGGATGATTTACTGTTTAAAAAAGATATATGTCAGACGTGAGGTCTATCTGCCGACATCTGCTTGCTAACAGACATTAGCATAGCTCCCGAGTCAACACGGGTGCTATTTAGGTATTTTTAAATTATGTCGGCGCAATCAGGTACGATCTGTTGTTTGTTTTTATTTGGGGAGAGTCTATTAATGAGAGTTTTGGATGATTTACTGTTTAAAAAAGATATATGTCAGACGTGAGGTCTATCTGCCGACATCTGCTTGCTAACAGACATTAGCATAGCTCCCGAGTCAACACGGGTGCTATTTAGGTATTTTTAAATTATGTCGGCGCAATCAGGTACGATCTGTTGTTTGTTTTTATTTGGGGAGAGTCTATTAATGAGAGTTTTGGATGATTTACTGTTTAAAAAAGATATATGTCAGACGTGAGGTCTATCTGCCGACATCTGCTTGCTAACAGACATTAGCATAGCTCCCGAGTCAACACGGGTGCTATTTAGGTATTTTTAAATTATGTCGGCGCAATCAGGTACGATCTGTTGTTTGTTTTTATTTGGGGAGAGTCTATTAATGAGAGTTTTGGATGATTTACTGTTTAAAAAAGATATATGTCAGACGTGAGGTCTATCTGCCGACATCTGCTTGCTAACAGACATTAGCATAGCTCCCGAGTCAACACGGGTGCTATTTAGGTATTTTTAAATTATGTCGGCGCAATCAGGTACGATCTGTTGTTTGTTTTTATTTGGGGAGAGTCTATTAATGAGAGTTTTGGATGATTTACTGTCTTAAAATGATAGATCTCAAACGCAATCGGACATGCTCAAAGCCACGAAGCTCCCTGCACGTTTTTTTAAAGCTGAATCGTAAAAGTTAATAAGTTTTCCATTAATAGAGTATACAATAAAATGATTTGAGCAAGATTAAAACTTCTACTGCTTATATTGACCTTCCAAAACTGAAGACAAATCGCTTAGATCAACACTAGAAATGCTGCACTCGTCTGAGTCGACATGCTCCGCCATTATTAATTACATGCGCGTTGAGCAGCGGCTCCCCACGTGTACGTCAAATGACGGTTTTGCGGAATGCACGGAATTTTAGGGGCGTGTCCCAGAGAAATGACTATCATAACTTGGAATGAAATTTTAATATATTTATAATTTATTATGCAAAAACGACCAGAGCTCAATGATATAAGATATATATGTTCTGACAAATATTCAAATTTACAAAATCATGTCACAATCCCTTTAAGCATGTACAGTAGTGTACTGTAATGTTAAACATTGCTATTCACATTTACAGAATAAATAAAAATATAATTTCTTACTTTGAGATGGTCAAAGCCGACATCTTAGGTTGCCATGTGTTGTTGTCGGGCCGAGCAGCGCGGCGGGCGACCCACGGCAGCTGCTCGAGGCCTGTGTTAGCTTCTGCTAGCCAGGCCATGAGCTGGTGTTGGAGCGGCGGTGCGGCGATCAATCTGCAGCTGCTGCTCCAGCCTGAGACGTCCACAGAGCTCACAGAGACGTTTCCAGCTAGTAATTAATCCATATGAAGCCATCCTGGTCACCAGTCTTCAAAGGCCGGCTCCCTGCAGCCGAAACTGACCTAAGATGGCGTCCGGTGTTCTGCTGTAATTAGTGACCCTGTAAACTGGAAACTTTCAAAGCAGCCGTGACTGACCTATGGCCTCCGGTGTTCTGCCTTAACTTGTGACCGTGAAAACTGGAGACCTTCTTCCTGTTATGACCGGAAGTCGCACAATTATTGCGCAATCATGACAAAAATGATCATTTTTATCATAATTATTATTTATAAAGCCTTTAAAACAACCACAGCTGCAACAAAGTGCTGTACACATGAAATTAAGAACATTTAAACACAAATATATATATTTTTTAATACAGTAATGTCATATTTTTATTAAATATGATACGTTCGTAGGTCCCGTTGTTCATAGGTCGATGGAGTCGTAGGTAGGGGGTCACCTCACAGCTGGATCTTCAGCTGGCTAAAAAATACAAAAACAAAAAAAGGACAAAAACATTTATTTAGGGTACAACAGAGAAACTGAAAAGCTACCAGATCAGTCCAAATATTTAGCAATAAATATGTACTGTCCATACATCCATGAAGACAACAATAGAATAGATGTGTAACAGAGCATATTCATATATACTTCAGGGGCAGCATGGTGGCACAACTGGTAGAGCTGTTGCCTCTCAGCGAGCAGGTCCCCGGTTCAAATCCCGGTCCGGGGGCTGTTGGCGTTCTGTATTCATATTCGCCCCAAGTTCGTTGTTTGGTTCACTTTGGAACAAAGAAGGAGATACGCTGAATACACGACAGACGCACATAATTTAAAGTTCCAAAAACCAGTTTAATTGATCATAAGTTTAAAAAGTCACAGAATACATTTGTTCTATTTCTAACAACCATTATATTTGTTTAAAAGAGAACCAGGGATAAAGAGTGGGGACAGAGGGAAAGAAAGAAAAAGACATTTGAATGCGCATTCATAGAGACATACAACCTGAGAGTTTTCCCTCGTAGCTTGTTCCTGCGTTGCTTCTCTGGAGGAGGAAGTCTGCTTCTTATACTCTCCACTGTTGCCCATCCCTAAGCTCATGCTACAGGAATGTTTTTCTATCCTCGACTGATACCTAAACTCATGCCACAAGAATGTTTTTCTTACCCCTCTAGGTTGAGTGGAAAGTCCCTGCTCATACAAACACTTGCCAGACCGGAAACACAAGGATGTTCTTCTTACCCCTCAAGGTTGAGTGGAAAGTCCCTGTAGTTGTTTTGCACAAACACTTGCCAAACAAGATATGCTACTGCTTGCATCAGCTTGTAGCAAAGGAGCAAATGAAACATGAAGACAAAAACAATTTTATTTCACAACAAAACCCCCTTTGGACCTCAATTCCTGAGGTCCACCTCAAGAAATAAAATCACACATTTTCTGGTGCGCGCCATACTCTCTCTTATGTCTATGAACTTCGCAAACATCTTTCCCAGGGATTACGCAGAAATGTTCTAGGAGGACAATTTGAATCAGTCGATTAATATGAACCTTAAGTTCCCCAAGTTCCTCCTCCAGCAGCAAGGCAGTTGTCTCCCTTGAACACACAAGAATAGAAAAAGAACACAAGATTTATATCACCACCACAGAAACATTAATATATTTTTTGAATGTGCCACACGTACTCAGGGGTATTCCCCTGGGGTGCTCGGGAATGTCCTCCTATGTTCCCGAGTTTTCTTCGTGTAATGTGAGACTCTAATATGTAGTGTTTTTATCGTTTTAGGTGTCTGTTCTATGTGTGCATGTTCCAGCACCGAGTGGCCCCATTAAACAGAGTCCTTCTGAGCCTCGCACGCAACTTTACTCGGCTACTTTCGTCTATCAAGGCACAAGAGTTCGAATGCGAGCTCTTCTTGTCGTCCAACCCAATCCTTTAGCTCCTTCCTGGTTCACGGGCTGGAGTACACTGAACCGTGTGGATCCCCTGGCATTGACACGCACTGCCTGTGGTGTGCGTTCAGCGACCCCACACGGGTCCGTACTTGACCAGAGCTGTCTGGTCTTGCCTCCTTTGAAATCTGTTAAGAAAATCTAAACCACAAACTTTCAACTTGTTAGATTACAACAGGGCCTCTCGGTTTAACCCAATTCACTCATCTGAGAGAAGGCCCAAACATGGGTAAATCCATGTGAGTTAAATTACTCTCTACTGTCTATCCATAAACCCACTCGCAATGGTACTGATAAATCAGATTCTAAAACGTAAGCCAATTTCTCCAATGTTCTATTAAAATTTATACCCGGAAATGTGCAATAAAACAAAAATAAAGTTCCATCCTTACCTCCTCAGCTGGAGCATTTCCAGGAACCACCTATGATAAACAGAATGTGCCACAGCAAACAACACCCAATAAATTATAAATCAGTAGTACAAAGAATGAATCATGCATGTTAGTTGGGTTTGAGAGAGACTTAATCTTCATTAGGGTTAATTATGAGTAGTTTTTTAGGCGGTTCATACTTACAAAAATACTGTACCTTTTCACTCGGCTTATACCAGAAATTACACACATAAATAACATAGCAAGCGGCGGCAGAGCATAATTCACAAAACATTGTACACCTGTGGTTCTATACACCTTTTTCCTGAGTCAATAAGTCACATGTCGTCTCGTCAAGTCAATTGCTATAAATCTACAGAACCATCATATTTCTAAACACCCTCTGATCAGGTCCACTTCAGGTTTGAGTGGTTTGAGCCTGCAGGCCAGGAAACATTTCCAAGGGGCGTCCCCCATCCTGCTTCACACACATTTCACAGAGGGGAAAAAACAAACAGTGTTGTTAATTGCTCATTTGAAATATGCTTGCATCAATACTCCTTCCTCCATGACATGATTAAAGAAGATAAAACGTTCAAGACTGATGCCGCCTCAATATCAACGCAAGTGAACTTTGTTTATAACGCCAATTTATCAGTTATCCTTATTATTCTTTGTATACTAAAATGTATTTACCATCTTTTAGTTAATTAGTTATTTCTAGGAACATTTTTCGGCCTAGTTGTTTCTAGGAAACATTTACAATCTAGTTATTTCTAATTAGTTATTTCTTTCTAATTAGTTATTTCTAGGGACCAATTTCAACCTTTCTATTTTTAGAAACATCTGTTAACTTCTTTAACCCCCTTTTGAAACAAAACTCTACCTTGTTTCAATTATGCCAAAGTTATTTGGTTAATAAATTGGAAATTGTGTCTAAATTTACCATCCTTTAACCCAAGCACTAGTGTCAGATGTT
>JBBPBX010095008.1:0-13276 GCA_038048925.1 Garcialebias charrua
ATGAGTATAATAGGATGCCTCAAGGACTCTGTAATAGTCCCGCCACATTCATGAGAATGATGCTAAACATCTTCGGTGACCAGAACTTCATGAGCTTGTTGTGCTATCTGGATGATGTCCTGGTGTTTGCTCCAACAGAAGACCTAGCGCTGGAGCGTCTGCACATGGTCTTCCAGAGACTCCAGAGCCATAACCTAAAGCTCGCCCCAAAGAAATGTCACTTTCTGAGGAGGTCAGTGAAGTTTCTTGGTCATATCATCAGCATAGATGGGATCCAGTCTGACCCTGATAAAGTGACTGCTATCACCACCATCACAGAGTCTGACCTTATGGAAATTGGCACAAATATTCCCTCCCAGAAGAAGATCCGTTCCTTTCTTGGCATGGTAGTCTACTACCAGCAGTTTATTGAAGGGTGTTCTGCCATAGCCAAACCGTTGTTTCGGCTAATCTCATGCTCTAAAGGTCCGCGTGGAGGTGGGAGAAAACGCCGCCAAATCCGCAAACAGCTCCGTGCTGAAGATTGGACTGCAGATTGTCAGCAGGCTTTCCATCAACTGAAGTGGGCTTTGCTAGATCGTGTGGTGCTGGCCCACCCAAACTTCAGTGAGCCCTTTCTCCTGTCTGTGGATGCCTCTACCGACGGACTTGGTGCAGTCCTGTCACAAGTGCCTGCAGGTGGTTCAACGGCCAGACCGATTGCTTTTGCAAGTAAATCGCTGAGTTATGCCCAATCCAAATATCCTGCACACCGACTAGAATTCTTCGCATTAAAATGGGCAGTGTGTGACAAGTTCCATCATTGGTTGAGAGGCCATCAATTCACCGTGTGGACGGACAATAATCCGCTAACCTACATCCTGTCCAAGGCTCGGCTGGACGCGTGTGAGCAGAGGTGGATCGCTAAGTTGGCGCCATTCCAGTTCAACATCAAGTACATTCCTGGATCAAAGAATGTGGTGGCTGACGCCCTTAGCAGAGAACCCTTTGTACAGCCTAGTATGCCTCACCGTTTGACGAGAGTGCCTTATGACAAGCTGCTGGCAGAGGCTGCAGTGGTTGGTGCTAATGGAGTCCAGGAGGTGTTTCGCTGGTCAGCTAACCCACCTGAAGTAGCTGAGTGTGACCAACAGATATCTCAGGGTGTGGCGGTTGTTAAGACAGGAGCAGTATCATCATTGGAGGTTGCTGCTGTGCTCCAGGGATGCAGTGAGAGTGGTCCTGTGGTGTACCCGCATGCTCTTCTCCTGCCACAGTTCTCACAGACTGTTCTAACAACCCCACAGGTCAACTCTGAGGTGCTCTCACTTGAAGTGTTGCAGGAGAAACAGAGAAATGACCCAGTTCTAAGTAGGGTGATGTTCTTTGTAGAGAGAAAGTGGAGACCTTCCAGAAGAGAACGTGTCAAGGAGTCATCAGAAGTCCTCAAGCTTTTGAAAGGCTGGGAAAAGCTTGTATTGAGAGATGGAGTCCTGCAACGGGTAGCTAAAAACCCTGTCACAAAGAAAAAGTCCTACCTTTTTGTGGTCCCACGCTCACTGCGCCAGAAGGTGTTACAAGGTGTTCACGATGAGGCTGGTCATCAGGGTCAGCAACGGACCCTGTACTTGACGAGACAGAGATTTTATTGGATTGGCCTAGTGCGTGATGTTACTGAGTATGTACAACACTGCAGACGATGTGTTGTCAGCAAGTCGCCAGAGCCAGAAGCCAGAGCTCCTTTGAAAAACATAAGGACCTCTGAACCTCTTGAACTTGTCAGTATTGATTTCTGGACTGCTGAGGATTCTTCAAACAGTTCACTGGATGTGTTAGTAGCTACTGACCACTTCACAAAGATGGCACACGCTTTCTTGTGCCCCAATCAGTCAGCTAAAGCAGTCGCACACCAGCTGTGGAACAATTATTTCAGCATCTATGGGTTTCCCAAGCGACTACATTCCGATCAGGGGGCCACTTTTGAGAGTTTGCTTATTGCAGAGTTACTGAATGTGGCAGGCGTGCAAAAGTCCCACACTACACCTTATCACCCTATGGGTAATGGCTCATGTGAGAGAATGAACCGGACTCTAGGCAACATGATTCGAGCATTGCCACCAAGAGCTAAACATCGTTGGCCTGAGGCCCTGAAATCTCTGACATTTGCCTACAATTGTACCGTGCATGAGACGACAGGATATGCTCCGTTCCTGCTCATGTTTGGAAGGGTGCCACGTCTTCCGGTGGACGTCATCTTTGGTTCAGTGCTCAGTGATCCGGAGGTGGTGGACTATGATCGCTACGTGGAGTCACTACGAAAGGACATGAGAGAAGCTATGGCTGTAGCCCAGTCAACGGCAACTAAACAGCTCCAGCGTCACACTGAGCTATACAACCGGAGAGTACGTGGTGTACTTGTGGAAGTGAACGACAGAGTGCTGCTGGCCAACAAAGGAGGACCTGGAAAAAGGAAGCTTGCTGACCGCTGGGATAGCACGGTGTATGTGGTGATTGGAAAAGATGATGAGAACCACACTTTCAGGATCCAGAATCCCACTACAGGCCAAGTAAAAGTGGTCCACCGCAATCTGATAATGCCAGTAAACTTTCTGCCTCTACCTGAGGACAACCATGATGACCAGGAGGAGGCTGTACTATCTCAAACATCAAGTTCACTTGACCCAAGTGCTGGGAGGTCAGCCATCAGTGATGCTATTTCTGACTCAGCAGAGTTTAGAACAAGAGCGTGGGTATCTGACCTACCTTTGGGAGCAGGCAGTGAGACAGATGTGGAGGATGCTGAGCAGGTGGAGGGCACCGTGCTGGAAGGAGCCACAGGACCTGCGTTGACGGACAGCAGTTCAGCAGACTCTGGTTGCTCAGCAGTCCTGACGGCTTGCCCAGAGACATTTCCGGCTCCTGTTACTGACACTCTCACTGACATACCTGCTACAGTAACTACTACAGTGACAGTAGTTGATGGTGCGACTGACCGTAGATCTAGAGCTGGACGGTTGTTGAGACCAGTGACCAGATTTATTGAAATGATGCACCAAAGAACAGCATTAGTCTGATAAGTTCTTGTATATGAAAAAAAAACTACAGTTTAATTTGTTTCAACTTTGACCTAGAGGTGTTGTAACAATTTTCATATTTCATGTTTGTTTTGCTATTTGGGAGGTGAGTTTGCAGTTACACATTAACAAAATATGTAAATGGGCATATTTTTTTTTCCCTTATGTATGTAGATGGGGTTTGGCCAACCTTTTCTCATACTGATCCTCTCAGGATAGTCTAGTGACTGGGTGTTTGTAACTGTGAATTTGATGTGATTGTACCTCACAAGCGATTTTGGAAACGGTGGTTGTATATTGGTTTCCTGTGCAATTGAATAGTGGTCTTATTCCATTTATGTATATGTGCCTGTACTGTTTTTTTTTTCTCTTACTTGCTTTCATTTGGTTGTTTTGTTTTGGTTGTTGTAATGGGGCAAGTGGAATTCAGCAGGAGGGAGTGTAACATAGTTAATATTGAATATAATTCCACTTGTCATTACTTCCAAGTTTAGGTTCATGTGTAATGGGTGAAACAGCGCCCCCTCTGGCTGATTGGCGGTTATAAATATTGTGAACACAGACATCTCATTGCCAGTTAATACAAGATGGGCATGAGGTAGGTCCACTGAGTTAAACGCTCCAGTAAAATATTATGTTAGCTTGATGCTGACATGAAATGATTTTCCTCATAAGGTGCTGTACCCGCTGTGATGAACCTGATTTATGATCAGTCCATATTCTGTTCTGTACAGGTACACATTATTTTATTTATTTGTATTTCTGTTTAATATTAATGTTGTAAATACGGCAGTTGGCCAGTTAATACAAGATGGGCATGAGGTGCTGTACCCGCTGTGATGAACCTGATTTATGATCAGTCCATATTCTGTTCTGTACAGATAAACAACGTTTCACCTCATCCTGTCTCCTGGTCCTTAATAACACAACGCAGACCTGATTTATTCTGAACGAATTCACCATTTGATGAGGTTACATATATATATATATATATAACATATATATATATATATATATATATATATATATATATATATATATATATATATATATAGATATATGTATAAATAAACGCACACACAGCATACATATATAGGTGCGTGTGTTTATTTGCCAGTTATGAACGAAAATATTAGTATCATTTAATCACTGACTACATAAAATCATAACACTAAAAGCTGTCTCTTAAATCATACCTGGTGTTCTCGATCCTCTGGAGGATACAGAGTCTTTTTTCAGGTGGTTTCTCGTAGCCCAGCCACAAAGAAGGATGCAGGTTTTTGTTTTCGGAGCATGTTCAACACACACTAGTTGCAGCCACAAATTCAGCTTCGTCTGATTATTCGTACAGCCACGAACAGCGCAACAGGTACCCGAGCTCCGCAAGGACATCTTCGTGACAATATTAGCTCGAAATAACAGAAAACAGAACTTCAACGACGCGTACAGATCAGCAAGTAAACAACAAGGAGCCAGTGCAGAAATTCTACTTCCGGGGTCAAACGGAAGTAAGTCACATAATCGCTTCTACAGTGACACCCCCAGGAATAAGGTGGAAAAAAACACTAAAAACACAGAGTGACCCGGCCAATGACCAGCCAATAAAAACAGAGTTGTTTGTCACGTCCCAACCCACGCCCCCGCCTGTCCCAGCCTCAGCGCCGCGGCTCGTTCTCATTCAAAGGATTGCAAAGCGATGCAGGACTGTTTTGTATGTGACACAAATGTATTAAATATCCCTTCTTCATCCCAGAGCTGGACTTTTTTTTTGCCAAAAGTCAAGTGATCGCTTCATCCTTCACTCACAGGAATGAGGAAATTGATTTGTCACGACTCACGAGCGAATTAAATCATGTCCAAAGTGGCTGGTGAAGCTCTGCTGATTTCAGGGTGTTTTTGTGTTGTTGGACGAGTGATTCATGGTTTTATTATATTTTTTAAAACGTTATATTAACATATAATCACAGAACTTCGCAGCGTCTGCCACAGGACATGTAGTGGGGGCGGAACATTCCAGACATACCAGACATCGACTGACAGACATGAGGAAGTCACGAGCGAATTAAATCATGTCCAACGTTGCTTCGTGAACCTCTGCTGATTTCTGCTGGTTTTTGTGTTGTTGGACAAGTGCTCCATGGTTTTATAATATTTTTAAAACGTTTTATTAACATATAATCACAGAACTTCGCAGCGCAGACAGGACATGTAGTGGGGGCGGAGCATTCCAGACCTGCACTGACAGAAAGAGGAAGTCACGAGCGAATTAAATCATGTCCAACGTGGCTTCGTGAAGCTCTGATGATTTCTGCTGGTTTTTGTGTTGTTGGACAAGTGCTCTATGGTTTTATTATATTTTTAAACGTTTTATTAACATATAATCACAGAATATTGAAGCGCTCCGAGCGGACACACAGCAGGGGGCGGAGCTGCAGAACTCAAGTTCAACAGAGAACGGACTGTAGCTCCCCCTCAGAGTCATATATGGCTCTGAGGGGGAGGGAGCAGAATGCTTTTACCTGCTGAAAATTTTTCTAAGTCCCAGCGTCCTGCTGAAATTACATAGTTCACCTTTAATTTTAATTTTATTTTTTAATTTGTACGCATCCTTTATGATTGTCTGTTGTTGTCGTTGTCCATTGGGGCCAAGATGGTGTAGATGTAGGGGAACCGACTTGGGACCCAAAGGACCCAGGTTCAAACCCCAGTCACAGCATACCTTGTGGTGTCTATGGGCGGCACACCTCACCCCCAAATTGCCCCCCAGGCGCTTTCAATAGCTGCCCACTGCCCCACCTGGTGGTGGTTGGGTTAAATGCAGAGACTAATTTCATCTTGTGTGGAAACATACACAGATGACAAATGTGACATTATTATTATTATATTGTCATCACTCCGTCTAAAATTCAGGTTTCTCTGGTAAATGATCGAGTCCCAGAGGCTTAATGGGATTAATTTGTATGAATATGCTAAATGTATTTTTATTTTTTAGAGTGGATATGTTCTTCAAAGTGTTTAGCATAATTTTGCTGTTTATATGTAATGCAATATTAAATGTTTGCTTATACAAATGGCCTTTGTTGTACACAATGGGGTGGGTTGCCAGTTGGGCTTGTTCTGGGCTTGTTTTGAAAGTGTGAGTCGCTTGTTTCTGTCGCAAGATCTGGCAACACTGTACAGCACCTCAGACTGAAGAAGTCTTTCGGACCAAAGACAAAACATTTCTGTTTTTTTTTGTTGTTGTTTTGTTTGATTTTTTGAATGTCCAGAGGACCAGACTTAAATTTTTTAGACAAAACTATAAAGAAAACTTTTATTTTTAAAGTACAGATTGAAGAAAATACAAAACAATGAAAGATTTATTAATGAATGGGCCCAAGAAGAGTTCCCATTTCACTGAGAACATTGTTTAGTTTTACTTTCATTAGTAAACAAAAAATAAATAAAAAATAAATACATTAAAAAAAACTCTTATAGGGCCAAATTGGACCTGTGTTCGTAAGTAAAAAGATTGCCTTTTTATTGGAATGAGGTGATGTCTCCAGAAACAGTTATTTTAACAAAACACAATATGTTTTTTTCTTTAACCATTTCAGTAAAATCCGACAGCTTCAAAAAAAGGTGACATTTGTGGCATTACGGGTCAAATATGACTCAGAACAATGCTGGCTGTTGCATGCATCACTTAAAAGCTGTGGCTCATTTATAACTGAGTTTGCCCCATAAACTTACATGCACCCAAACCACCCCTCTCTCACAGGAATACAAACTTAATAAGTACAGTACATGATCACACACATACACCTATTCCCCACTTGAACCAATTTTTTCCGTTTCATTCTGTACTGGCATAAGTCCACATGATCAATAATTTCATGGTTTGTGGTGTTATTGAACATAGGAGTAACACTGAAGACAGAGAGCTAAACTAAAGTGAGGACAATGTGTCAGAGTGAGAGGGTGATGTACAATATGACCCTAAACCGCATAGCTGGGTGTTTCCACCAACATCCTGCACAGTGAGTCAGTCAGGGCATATCAAGTGTTAGGGTTAGGATAACAGAAAGATGTCCCAGTCCTGCTTCTCCAACCAGGACAGAAAAACTAGAAGCACTTGCCACACATGTAAGAAATACATCTGCATAGAGGAGTGGTGGTGCAGAGGTGAGAAGGCCAGCCTGTGATCGGAAGGCTGCAAGTTTCAATCCCCAAACAAACATTACAAAACATTGCATGGGAAACATGAAGCAGCCACATCTGTCTCCACCCTCATTTGCCCCAAGATTTGCCTTTGAGCAAGGACCTTAACACACCGTTTCCACATCCTTGGCTGACAGCCCTCTGCTCCACATGTGTGCTAACATGCGTGATGAGAAAAAGGCAAATAATTAATTTTCCCATTAGGGCGGCATGGTGGTGCAGTTAGTAGAGCTGCCACCTCTCAGCGAGCAGGTCGCCCCAGTTCGCTTAGGGACCGTCAACAAATTACCAAACCAAACACTCTTCAGAAACAAAAATTAATATATTTTACATCATTTGACACACTGACACAAAAGTAATGTCAGACTACTCTAAAAGACCTGACACACAAGACACCATCATTTATTTCTCATTTGAAATGTTATTGAGTGAAAACCAGGATTTTTACCATACCATACATACCATACCATTTTATTTATAAAGCACTTTAAACAGGAACAAGTCCAAACCAAAGTGCTGGACTAACAAACAAACAACAGGCAACACACACAGTGAAGTACAACACGAAATACATAAAAGCATTGCAGATCATAAATAAAACGATCAAATACAATAAGATTTTTGAACAGATACATTATGTAAAATTAGAAAATGCTTTAAAATGAGAAATAAACGAGGGTGCCTCGTCTGTCAGGTCTAGTACCATACCATACCATACCATACCAATTTATTTATAGAGCACTTAAACAGCAACAAGGCCAACCAAAGTGCTGTACAATAGAAACAAACAAGCACAGCAGACAGGAAAAAATAAAAAAAATATATAGATACAAATAGCAGCAGAAACGAACTAAAATGGCCAACAATGTATAGTACAGAGAGGATCAAAACAAATCACACCGTGTTAAAGGCAAGAGAATAGAAATGGGTTTTCAAGCGAGACTTAAAGACTGTGAGTGTGGGAGCCTGCCTGACAAGCAGAGGTAACCCATTCCACAGTCTTTGACCTGCAACAGAGAAAGCCCTGTCACCTCTGAGCTTACGGCGAGTATCTGGGATTGAGAGAAGCATCTGGTCTGCTGACCTCAGAGATTGCCGTGGGACATATGGATGCAGAAGTTCAGTGAGATAGGGTGGAGCGGAACTGTTCAGAGATTTACAAACACACTGTACATGAGTATTTTAAACTTGATCTGAAGGTGAGTGGGTAGCCACTGCAGGGATGCCAAAACTGTTGTGATGTGCTCTCTATGGCCTGTACTAGTTAAGAATCGGGCTGCAGCATTTTGGACCAGCTGTAGCTGTGCAATGGAGAACTGACTGATTCCGAACAGAAGTGAATTGCAGTAATCGAGCCTCGATGTTATGAAAGCATGGATTACTGTCTCCAGGTTCTTTTTGGATAGTATAATAATAATAATAATAATAATAATAATTTGTCACATTTGTCATCTGTGTATGTTTCCCATACTTGACAGACGAAATTGGTCTTCTGCCTTTAACCCAACCACCACCAGGTGGTGCAGCGAGCAGCCGTAGTCAGCGCTCGGGGAGCTGGAGAATTAGATGTGCACTCATAGACACCCCAAGGTGTGTAGTGGCCAGGGCGCGAACCCGCGTCCTTCGGGTCCCAAGTCAAAAGCCTTAACCACTACACCATCTTGGCTATGGGCTTCAGCTTAGGGCCAGTTTACACGGCGCGTATTTTGAGTGTAACCGCTACTTTCTCTTTGCGACTTTGCTTATCGCCTACACGACGCTGCTGGCCCCCCTCTTTGACTCCGATACTTTTCTGACCCTGCTCTCAAGGTGGAACTTTTTCGCTGACCCCCCGTTGATAATGTAAACATCTCCCGTGGAGCTTTTGTTTGAACACATGCACGCAGCACGCACGCGCAGACAGCCGGCATTTTAACAATGGCGGTGGACTGGACAGTGGACACACGCACCACTTTCTGAACTATAGCTGATGGAATATATTTTGATTCTCATATTTAATTATTCTACACCTTACCTGCATCTGTGTTGGAAGAGAGCCAGCTGCCTGGATCCAGTTGTCTGTTAACGAGGCAGTCGGACATTTCACGTGTCACGCTGCACTATAACATACTAAATGTGCTATATATTAACAGTTTAACAATAATAAACAGTATTTATGTTAGCGTGGGAGATATTTAAATTTATCTGAGCTAAATGAAGCTATCTGGACTCGTTACGTCATGCCTAACATGCTGCTGAAAATGAAGACACCAGGTTGATTTTTAATTTATTTATTTATTCAACACCACAAACTCATGTCACAAACACTGAGAATTAAATTGAACACTTTTAAAAACACGTTAACCAAACTTTAAGTAACTGGACTCTGTTGTTTTCATCCTGGACCTGGTGGAAACTGGACCCAGATCCAAACCGGTTAGCTTCGTGGAACAGCTTCGACCTCGCAGGAAAAAAATAAAAATAAAACCTCAGTTGGTTGTTCTATGATCGAATTAAACACAAGGAAACATTATTAAGAAAATTGTTTACCTTGTGCTGATCAGGGCACTGGGCCACAGCCACCATTGTTAGGCCTGTGAGCCTCGTGGAAGGGCCACGTGGTTCAGTAAACAAACCATCAACCAGAGACCTGCTACCACTAGACTACAAACTCTGTAAGTAATGACGAAAATGACGAAAAAAGGTGGACAAAAGACACCAGAGTCGGAGGGAAACAACTCAACAGAAATGCAAGACTTTAAAAAATCACTAAACTCTATAAGTGAAAAACTATCAAAATTATCAGCAAAAATTGATTCACAGGCCGGTCTGGTTGATGAAATAAGACAACTGAAAGATCTGTTAATTAGCAAAGACAATAAAATAGCTGAACTGGAAAATAAAATAGATGACATGGAAAAATACACAAAAAAAAACAACGTGGTGATCACAGGACTTGATGTTAGTAAGTGTCGGACATATAAACAAGCTCTCACTAACACTGGCCCAACTGAGGATGCACCACAGGAAGAACTAGAGACTCTGGAGGAGACTGTAGTAAATTTTTTATGGGACAATTACTATGACATAAAATATGAGGACATTTCGTTCTGTTACACCCTGCCCAGTAAACCACCAAATACCAAACCGTCGGTAGTCGTCGAGTTCGTTAGCAGGAAGTTTAGAAACTATGTAATTAGTCAATCAAAGCTACTAAAGGAAACAAAAGTGTACATAAATGAACACCTAACAAAAAAAAATGGAAAAATTGCAAAAGAAGCAAGGTGGCTAAAAAACCAACACAAAATAGCATCAACATGGACAAGAAATGGAAACATCTTTATCAAAACACATGAAGGAGCTAACCCTAAAATGATAAAAGAACTGAAGGATCTAGATGAGTTCAAGGGAGGACAAATTACAAATCAATGAAACAACTGAAATGAACAAATACATTAAAACATGACAACATACGAAGACTCAGAACCTAAAATATATAATGTTAATGATGTTATTGATGCTAACTTTTTTCCAGTAATAAAAGATAGCGAATACTACAATGAAGAGCAATTTAATGACATCAATATAACAAATGGAGTTCTCTCTATTATTCACTTTAACAGCAGAAGTATAAATGCAAATATATCCAAAATAACAGATTACTTAAAACAGTTAAACAGAACTTTTACAATAATAGCACTGTCAGAGACATGGCTCAATGATGATAACACAAGTAATATTCACATCGAAGGGTATGAATTATTTCACATGAACAGAAATAATAAAAGAGGTGGTGGTGTCGCTCTATATGTAATGAATGAAATAAAATGTAAATTAAATAATGAAATGTCAATAATAGTTGATAATATTATGGAAATGATAACAATAGAAATAATAAACAAAAATGATAAAAACATAATAATAAGTTGTGTATATAGATCACCAGGATCAAATATAGAAATATTCACTGATAAAATCTTGGAGCTATTGGAGAAGAGTTTTAATAAAAAAGTTTTTTTGTGTGGAGACTTTAACATTGATATGGGAAATAAAACAGATTCAAATAACATCAGTACATTTATAAATTCAATGTACAGTTTAAATATGTATCCGTTGATATCCAAGCCAACAAGAATTACAACTCATAGTGCCACAATAATTGATAATATTTTCACAAATATAACAAACGGAGAGGTGATAGGTGGTATTTTAACGACCGACTTAAGTGATCATTTACCAGTTTTCACAATCTATAAAAATGATCAAAGTATCACAGAAGCAGTTAAAACAAAGAAAAAGATCATAAACACATCAAAAAAAGTTTTGGAAAAATTAAAAGAGGATCTAGATAAACAAGACTGGAATGAAGTGTATGTTGACGATGTGAACAGATCATATGATGAGTTTATGAATATCTTGGAAACTCTGTATGAAAAAAATTGTGTACAAACAAATTATACAAAGAGAAATATCGTTGACCAACCATGGATGACAAAAGGGTTGAGAAATGCTTGTAAAAAAAAGAATTATTTGTATTCATGTTTCTTGAAATTGCGAAGTCAGAACGCTGAAGAAAAATATAAAAAGTATAAAAATAAATTAGTAGGGATTATAAGGAAACATAAGAAAGAATATTATAGTAAATTATTAGATAAAAGTAATGGTGATATGAAAGCAACATGGCGAGTAATGAATAGTGTTATGAAGAATCATAAAGCAAAAACTAGTATTTCAAAATATTTTGTAACAGAAAAAGATGAAGTTTATGATGAAAATGAAATTGTCAATGGATTTAATCAATATTTTGTGAATGTTGGATCAAGCCTTGCAGCTAAAATACCAAAAGTAAATAATAATGTGAGCTATTCAATTACAGGTTGTGCAAACAGTATTTTTCTAAATGGAACTAACAAAGAGGAAATAATGAAGGTAGTAAAAAATCTTACAGACAAGAGATCAAAGGACTGGGTGGACATGGATATGATGTTTGTAAAGGATATAATGAGCTATGTTATTGAGCCGTTTACATATATATGTAACTTATCATTTTCAACAGGAATATTTCCAGATAATATGAAAGTAGCTAAGGTAGTTCCTCTTTTTAAAAATGGTGATAAATGTGTGTTCAACAATTACAGACCTATATCCTTGTTACCACAGTTTTCTAAAATTCTTGAAAAACTATTTGTGAACAGACTAGATCAATTTATAGACAAACAAAATATTCTAAGCAACAGTCAGTATGGGTTCAGAGCTAAAAACTCTACATCAATGGCTCTCATGGAATTAATGGAACAAATAACAACTGCTGTCGATCAAAAACAATATTGTGTCAGTATTTTTGTTGATTTAAAAAAAGCATTCGATACTATTGATCACACCATTCTCCTAGAAAAACTGAACAAATATGGTATTAGAGGACCAGCATTACAGTGGGTATCTAGCTACTTAAAAGATAGGAAACAATTTGTACAAATAAATGATGTAAGATCTGACCTCTGTAATATCACATGTGGAGTTCCCCAGGGCTCTGTGCTTGGACCAAAGCTATTTATTTTATATGTGAATGACTTGGTAAATGTGTCAGGACTCCTTAAATGTATACTTTTTGCTGATGATACCACATTTTTCTGTTTAGGTGAAGATATAGAACAAATGTTGGAATTGATAAAGACAGAATTTACCAAAATACAAACTTGGTTTAAAATCAATAAATTATCATTAAATCTAGAAAAAACTAATTACATGATATTCAGTAATAAAAAGAAAACTGTTGACGTTCCACTCAAAATTGAGGGTGTTGAGATTTGCAGAGTGAGTGAGGTGAAGTTTTTGGGTGTTATTATTGATGACAAACTGACATGGAAACAACACATAAATTCTGTAAGAATAAAAATAGCTAAATCGATTGCAGTACTGTACAAGGTCAGAGACCTATTGAATGATAAAGCTCTGTATTTGTTGTATAACACAATCATTGTTCCACACTTAATCTATTGTATTGATGTTTGGGGGAAAGCGTGTAAAACAATCACAAAGCCTAT
>JBBPBX010095009.1:0-13276 GCA_038048925.1 Garcialebias charrua
ATTTGAACTCTGAAGACCTTTTGTCCCATTCAAACCCATAAAGGCCGCATCAAACAGAAGAAAACATCACGTCCATCTACAGTGATGTCAGCTAATATAGGCTGATCCTCAAGGACCTCGCAGTAAATTGCTTGTGGCGTTTTATATAGTAACAAACACTTGGAATTAAACAAGCTTATTCATACAAAGTGTTTCAAATGGTCTCCTTGAACTTCTTATGTGATTCAGCCCATAAAAAACAAACTATTATTATTAAGTCTGGCCGTGTGTACTGACCAATGTGAGGTATGCATCACCATCGTATCAACAAGCACTGTGCCAATAACAAATGATGAGCTTTGACCTAAAATTAGATTAATATTAGCATTAATAGGTTTGTCCTGGAAGCTGAGCGTCTGCTCAAAATGTAGCAGAAATACTTGAAAATAGTTTGACAATTTTTACGAGTGAGCCTAAAATAGCATGTCACAGAGACCGGACGGTTTTGTTTAGAAAGTCAGAAGACAGTTAATCTGTTGTTTTTCATGAAAGGGCTCCAGCTGCTCTGTCTTTTCCTAAACAATTTCCCTCTGCTCGGGCTGTAACCTTGGGTCGTGATAACGGCAAGTGAATTGCTCGACTGGTCCACGGACCAATGAAAGAGACACAAGTCTCATCTCTCATCTCATGATCTTTTTAAGTTCTAACTTTTGCTGAACGCTTCAGAGTTTCTGGGAGCTTCAAAAGAGATGTGAACCTTCCCAAAGAGCTGAATGACCACCAGTCACGCGCTAAGGACTCGTCATCCAGCTGGGACTGATAACATGTTGTTATGGGTCCACTTCGAACGAGCGTAAGCTCAAAACTTTGTTTATTCCTTCCTGGAATAAGTTTATCTTGAAGTCAGAGGCCAGGAGCTGACATATTCTCTGATGACCAAGCGAAACCAGGAGACGTTGAAACGTAAACTAGAACCAGTTTTGGACGTGCTGGGACTAAAGGACTCTGTGCATCTGAAGGCTGGTGTCATTTCTTTATCAGACTCGTCGTCGAAAGGTAAAGAGCTGTTTACAAAACGTACCTGGATTTTAGCAGAAGTCGGATGAGAAGTGTCACTCTGGTATCATGCTCACGATAATTTCTTCTTAAATCTTTCCTCCTACTCTTTTCCCTCTCAATCTAAGCTGGAAACTAATTAAGTTTAAAGAGCCCTCAGACTAAATATGTTTAACATCTAGTATTGAAGTCTGTTGTGTTAAATTCAAGTGTGCTGACGTATTTAAATTGAAAGAAAGTGAAATCATGTCAATCAAGTGTAATGGTGTTAATTTAGTTGATTCATTTTAAATAAATGATAGTGTCTCTTTGACATATCAAGCTAAGTTAACGTGTCCATTGTCACTTTATAGCTCTGTTTATGTATCCATCATAAAGATCACAGAAATATTGGGTAAACTGAAAAAGAAAAGAATCCGTGAATTTACTATTCAATCTGAATAAGTAAATTAATTAAGGTAAAGAGGTCAGTATTAATATTGACCTCCTCATAATCCTTTACATCTGGTGGCCTTCGTACGTGTTTTCTGAAAGTTTATTGATATATCTGTGGTCTCTCATGAACTATAACGTCATGTTTGCATAAGAGGATCCAAGTTTTAAACTCTGAGGATAATAATTTTGGCTGGAAGTGTCAAGACAGGCAGATTCTGCATGTTTTTATCATTTGAAGCTGTGAGATTATTATCGTTTCAACTCTGTTAGACGCTGTTGGAAGCATTCAGGTGAAGTTTTTGTCAGCCGTGGTCTGTGGGGGTTCTGGTTCTGTTCGGTCCAGTTCACGCAGACTCCTGTACAAAGCTTTGTTTGACCGCCGAGTCAAAAGCCTGAAAGCTAATTTAACATCTACAAGATTGCTGTTGTGGTATTTTACATGTTAGGGCAGGTCATAGAAGCATATTACTGTTAGAACGTTGTCGGATAGTGGTTCTGTTCAGACCCGAGTTTCTGCCCCACTGAAAGTGGACCAGAACCGACCTTGACGCGCTCCGAGAGAGTCCGTGTTTGTTCAACAGCTGCAGTGCTGTGTTACTGAGCGTAACTAAGTTGGCCTGTCTAGGTGTGTTCGCCGCATGTTTCAGAATTTTGGGAAGTTAATTTGTAGCGTTTGAGTTGTTTTAAGAGTCTACAAAGTTGTGGTCTGCTGTGCGAGCTAACGTTAGAAAGACGTGTCGTGCTTGTCTGTTTATGAGCTGTGATTGGATGAAACGAGAGCTGTGAGCTGTCAATCACTCGTAGCGAGCGCCGATTCGCTGTAGTGGGAACGCACGCCGCTGCGACCAACCCACTTTGTCGTCATTTCCGGTACTTCATTGGTCGAAGGTAAGAAACTACATTTACCATGAATGCTTGGAATGAACTACAAACGCTGTGATTGATTGGTTGACGTCACTTATCTGTGTAGCGAGCTCCGCCTCGCTCAGCAGCAGTAGAGCTGGTGACGCGCTGCGTCGACCCGCCTATTTGTGTCGTCATTTCCTGGTGCATTTCGGGTGACAAGCAGTTCACACGCTGACAGAACAAACTGAGTTTCACTGAGAGTTTAAACACTCATTTCAAGCCATCTAAACTGTCTAACAACATAGATTTGTCTCTGACAAGAACGTGGTTCGAGCGTTTATCACTGACACACTAGAAACTAATTCTGAAAAGGTTGTTTTTAGTTTAAATACTGAATAAACAAATTCAGTCTCCTCGTGATGACATTAGACTCGAAGCTGCCCCCTGTTGGTTAAAAGACGTTGACAGATGAGCTTTCTCAAAAACATCATAAAAAAGTCAGCATTTTTATGGTGAGTTACCAGCTTTTAAAATTGTTCTGTACACTAACAAAAAATCCTGTTTATTTTAAATGAAAAGTTTAAAATTTTACAGAGGCACAGACAAACATTTTTGCTTATTTTAAATACAAAAGAATTTAAGATAGCAAACAAAAGTACACTTCTCACTCCAGATACATTCTCTTGGAGCAAAATTAAACAAATCTGCTAAATTTTGATTCAAACAAAATCAAAACATAACGATGGCAGACGATGAAGAGGTAGATGTGGCGCTGGTCACAGACTCAGGTGCAGACCCAACGGTGAATCCTCCTGATTCAGATCCTGAATCAGATCATGAACCAGACCCTGAATCAGATCCTGAATCGGACAAAGAGTCAGATGCAGAACCAGATCCAGAACCAGTGGACCCTGATCCTCAAGGCCCGGATCAAAAGGCTGAAGTAGGTGGGCCAGACTGGATTGATAAGGTTTTGGGGCAGCTTGCTAAAATATTCACAAATTATGGTAAAAAGGTGCCTGAAATGACTCCACTGACATTAAACGCTGAGCTAGAAAAAGTGGCAAGCGGTGGCTCGAAAAAGGAAGCAAAAAAGGTCAGTATGGAGCGCTTAGCAAAGCTGGCCCTGTTACTAAAGGCAAGGTTGGACCAGGAAGTCAGGGAAAATTCAGCTCTAGAGCATGATTTGAAGCGTGAACAAAGCAAACGTAAGGCGGAAAGATCAACATTAAATGTTGATTTACAACTAGCTCGAGCTGAAGCTGACAAACTGCAGGTGGAGGTTCAGTCACTAAAACAGTCTCAGGCGAACGATAAGACTCAACTAGTTTGCGATCTTAAACAGGCTGAGATTGAACGTTTAACTAAAAGTTTACAGGAGACAGGGGAGATACGGAATGACCTCATGAAATGCCAAGATCATACTTTAAAGTTATACGAGGCGACCAAACAGCAAATTCTCAGGATTAATGCTCAACATGATGCGGCCGTTCTTGAAAAAGAAGAACTCCACAGTCGGTGTTGTGACTTACAACGCGAGTCTATAGACAACCGAGCGGCATTAAAAGAATGCAGGGAGAAGCTGGCCTCAACTGAATACAAATTAAACCAAGAAAAGAAAAAACGTCTGGCATTAATTAAGGGTCAGTCTCTAGATGAGCCCAGACCTCCAACACCACCGCCTAGAACACCAACACCACCGCCTAGAACACCAACACCACCGCGCCGTCCCTTAGGGCCTCTAAAACCGACGATCCCACCGGATGCACCGGTAAGTGGATCTGATAAAAACCCACAAATACCTCTATCAATGGCTGAACTACGGAATATGGCTAAAAGCATTCAAACCTTCGCTCCTGGCCCGATGGGCTCACATGAAACCAAGATCTATCTCGATGACCTTGATTTCCAGCTTCAACGCTTCCCAGAAGCTACAGCTGATGATAGAATCTGTCTGTTAAGGTTAACATCGGACAGGACGGTGCATGCTTTTATGAAGCGTCAACGAGAAGCAGTGATGAAAGACTACAGTCTTCTCTGTGCTGCGCTGATAAAGGAGTTTACTCCTTGCACGGGGCCCGATGGCATCATAACAGCAGCTAACATCAAGCAAGGTAGGAATGAACACCCAAGGTCATATTATGACCGAATATTCCGTGCCTATTTCGGGGACAGATGCGAACCTGAAATGGAGGAGGAGGTAGGGTTTAAGTATATTTTCAGCCAAAACCTCTGCCCTGACATAAGGGAGAAAGTTCATGTCAGCGCGAACTACAAACGGAGGTCCATCGATGAAATAAGAGAGTGTGCGATAGATGTTTTTACAGGTCGCACACCAAACAAAACACCCTTTGAGGTGTGCCCGGGTGAGATGGTCAAATCCAACTCACTAGAGCTGGAAGGGGCGCGGAAAACGACTCCTTTTCATACAAAAGGTGAGAAAAAACAGAATTTTCGACCTGACAAAACACGTAGCGAAGGTGTCCGCTGGAACTATGACCCGAAGTGGCTCAGACAAGACCCAGAGGTCGGAAGACGATATCAAAAGGGGGGTGCACGTCCTAAGGATAAGAAAGATGGTCACAAGAGTAAACCATATAATAATGGGTGGTCCCGACAGGAACCCCCAAGTCAAGGACAAGCCCCTCCTACCCCTCGAACAGAACAGTCCGAGACAGGCAAAAAATCGCAAAAGTTCCAGAGGAAAGGCCGTAGCCCTCTGTCCCCAGAAGACATGGAGAGCATACGTCAGATGTTCGAAGTGTGGGGTAATACAAAAAATGAGAACAAACCTGGTGTGATGTGTAGCACTATCATTGATAGTAACTCTGAGCACACAAATAACATCAATGCCACAATTGATGACAATCACCAAGATACTGTTGGTCAGGCCCCTGGCAATCAGGGTAACGACAGTCAACAGAACGTTAAATGTATCCATGACATAGTTGTTACTGAGTCCGAGAACCCCTCGTCTGGAAAAGGGGGGGAAAGCTCACTCACCAATGATAGTGGCTCGCCACAAACTGAACGCTCAGACCCATGTGTGTCTGCACTACCAGTACTGATAAATGAAAGTCACACAGTCAGGGGTAGACGTGATAAACGTCGGAGAAAACCTGATAGGTTCCTGTGTAACATTATCAGAAAGGGGCCCGCTAAGAAAGCTTACCTGTCCATCACGTTGGAAGGGGTCCTCACAAAAGAGGCCCTCTTGGATGGTGGGGCAGACATATCCATTATGTCACCCACACTGTTGGAAGAGCTACGGCTAGCTGCTAACGGTGTTGACAGGGAAATACCCCTCAAAGAATGTGCTATAGTCTTGCAGGGCCTCTCGGATACGAGTACAACCCTGACAGCTATAGCCATGGTTCACATGCAGATTGGTGAAACGACATTGTACCACCCGGTACACGTGTCCACCGTTGACTCATTCCCATTTTTGGTTGGCCAAGACTTTATAAACCGCTTTGACGCGATTATAGATTATGGCGATCAAACAATGTGGACCAGAGTGAGCCAACCACTGCCGATCGATATGCCTACACAAGGTGACACTGACTGTTTAACAGCAGGTACCTCAGAAGGCACAAGGGAATCCTCAACCGAGAGCACAATCCCGGTAAGTGAACCTTCCAAAATAGGTGAGACAGAAGAGAGCCCCCTCTGCGAGCTGAAACAGTCGGCGCTCACCGAACACTACCTACCACAGGTAGTCAAAGGTGTTGAGATCCAAGGATCCCACACCGATGATGCTGTTCTATCTCCTTGGACGGAGAAATCAGCGATCAGCCAAGCTGTCTATGGAACCTTGGTTAAGAAACAGTTGGGTCTAGATATGAACAAAAAGGCTTTCCGCTTTTCGTTAGACCCCAACGATAAACAGGTAATGACCGCAATAGGGATCATTGACCTGAAACTAATCTGGAACCAACGAGAACTGGATCACCCGTTCCTCGTGGTCCCGAACTTACCACATGCAACCTACATAGGCTCCGACATTTTGGTAAGATTAGGTGTCCGAGTGGACATCAACAACAATGTACTGTGGTCACTAGACACGGCCACAAAGGACTCTCCTGTGCTGACCACAGAGAACCTTAAGGCTGGACAGACCATTCCAGAGGTCTGCCAGATTGCTAACAGCCATAACACTGCGGTACCACCTCAGGTTATGAACAAGCCAGTGATGTGTCACATCATGAAAGGACAAGCTATTAGCACAAAACAGGCATACTTTCAACCATCTCCTATGTTTTTCAACTTAGGACTGTCCATGGAGGCCACATGCCAAGTGACCCTCGACTGCAGAACCACGACTGTTGCTGTGTGCAACACAAGCACGGAAGAGGTACTGATCCCAAAACACACACAGCTAGGATGGTTGATCTCGACTGATTTTCATGATTTTGAACTAAGCATTCCATTTCTGGGAGGACTCCCAGAAAACTTGATCCCAAAACAACACACGGGGCAAGTCTTGTTCACGAATCCAACACAGGCCATAGCTCTTTTCTCCCCCACTGAGTCCGACCAGGACACTGTCCGCAGGTTCGGTTTCAATAAAGGAGACAGTCTATGCCCTCAAACTTACAGTGCACTACCTGTTGACAGGTTTTACGACACTGAAGGGGACTCACTGGAGCTCCCCAAAGAACAAGAACCCCTCTCAATTGCTTCACAGATTGACCAGGTGGTCGCCCAAGCCGACGCCCTGAAAACTGATGAAGAAAGGGACAAACTTCGCAAAGTTCTTCTAAAATATGAGAAATCATTCTCAACTGACTCGATGGATTGTGGGTTGACCACGCTCCACACAGTGAGCATCCCAACCCCGCCTAATGCTCCCCCTGCATTTGTCAGACAGTACAAGATTCCTCTGGCAGCACATCAACCTATCAGAGAAATCATTAATGACCTGTTAGAAAAAGGTATCATCCGATACTGTAACAGCACTTACTCTGCGCCTTTATGGCCGGTGTTAAAACCAAATGGTAAGTGGAGACTCACTATAGACTACCGAAAGCTAAACAAACAAGTTCCCTTATCCAGATGGCCTATGACGCAACTCCAACAGGAACTGCCCAAGGTCACCAATGGTAAGTACTTCTCGACCCTCGACGTCGCCTCTGGTTTTTGGACCATCCCTGTGCGCGCCGAGGACCAGTACAAACTAGCTTTCACTTTTGGTGGCCGTCAGTACACCTTTAACAGGTGTCCCTTTGGCTACGCTAACTCACCTGCAGAGTTCAACATCTTCTTGAACAAAGCATGTCCAGACGCCCACGAGCGTGGGACACTGATCTACGTGGACGATGTCCTTTTGAGGCAGCCAACACTGGACTCACATTTGGCTGAGATCGACCACGTTCTGAATCAGCTGACAACTGCTGGTGCTAAGATATCACTGTCAAAATGCCAATGGTGCAGAACCAAAGTGGACTACGTTGGCCTACTTGTAGGTCCTGACGGAGTACAACCACAGCTGACTCGCACCCAAGGCCTCGACAATCTCAAAGTCCCCACCAATCTCAAAGAACTACAAAGTTTTCTGGGCGTGTGTAACTACTCGAACCAATTCATCGAAAACTATGCGGACCTTGCGAAACCACTGACTGAACTCCTTAAAAAAGACGTACCATTTGTTTGGACTGACAAACAGCAACAGGCAATGGACGCTCTTATAAACAGGATCAAGTCAGCCCCTTGTTTAGTCTACCCAGACTACAACAAAGAGTTTTACTTGGAAGTGGGCTTCTCAGCTCATTGCATAAGTGCAGGTCTGTACCAGATACACGACAGAGACAAACGTGTAGTAGCCTACGCCAGCAAAACGATGGCAGGCCCCGAGTTGAGATTCTCAGACTGTGAGAAAGCTTTACTGACCACAGTGTGGGCAGTTAAACATTTCTCCAGCTACATTGGTGGACAGAAAATCATTGTGGAAACACAACACCAGCCAGTGACCTTTCTTAACAGTGAACGCATCAGAGATGGTGTGGTGACAAACTCACGTGTTGCAACGTGGCTCATGGCGCTTCAAAGTTTTAACCTAGACATACGTTATGGTCAAAACAAGAAGTCTCATCTGGGGACGGACTTGGCAATCTGCCAGAAGTGTACACAAGATGTACCAGCCACCCAGCCGCCGGTTGAGGTAAAACCCCCAGTAACTGAAGACCCGAATCACCACTTCTTTGATGACAATATCTGCAAAGATATGACAACATTGTACGTGGATGGATCTTCATTCCTCCGCGACAAAATCTGTAGGGCAGGTGTTGGAGGAGTTCTCCTCCAAGACCAAGAACAGATAACTTTCAGCTACAAATTAGGCTCTCAGACTTCTCAGTATGCTGAGATTGCAGGAATCCTAATAGCTCTCCAGATGGTAGTAGAACGCTCCATCAAGACGCTAGTCATCTGCACTGACTCTAACTATGCTCGTTTGAGTTTCGCTTGTCACCTCGCTGTGTGGAAACAGAACGGTTTCCTAACAAGCGACAGAAAAGTGGTCAAACACAAAGAGCTTTTCATAGCGTGTGATCACTTGGTGACATCACACGACTTACAGATCTACTGGAAGAAAGTTCCAGGGCATTCTAGAGTCCCAGGCGATGACAAGCACTACAATGACATTGCAGATTCCTTAGCCAAGGAAGGAGCCGACGAAGGTCCTCTATGGTCCTTCGACCCCTCCTGGTTAATCGAGACTCTGCAAACACAACCTTCAGTCAGGGTTATGGCAGTCACACGTGCACAGGCCGCAACCAGACCTGCTGACAACGCAGTCTCTGTACGACCCGCACTGACTGACCCAGACATCATCCAACTACAGAAGTCGGATCCTGCTATCAACTCCATGATACTGTACCTGACTGATCCGAACAAAAATAGTCCGTCTAAAGACGACCTGGATTCCGATCCAGACCTTAAGGTCCTCTATCAGCTGCGCAAACAGCTAAAACTAATCAAGGGCATCTTAACTTTCGCTCATGGACCAACGTCCTCACCTGTGTTCGTGGTTCCCCATGACCAAAGGGGGGTGATGTTAGTTCATGCCCATGATCTCCCGTCCGCAGGACACAAAGGAGATAAAGCCACGCTGACGGCATTAAAACAAATTGCCTATTGGCCTGGAATGAAAAAGGATGTCAAGGACTACATTGAAGGGTGCGTGGTCTGTGGCCAGTTTCAGCCAACCAGACCACTTCACAGAGCACCACTGCAAAGCAGAGGCATTGCATTCCCATGGTCTGACCTCCAGATCGACTGGGTTGGACCACTCACTAAGAGCTCTAGAGGAAATAAATATTTTCTCACGGTAACTTGTGCATTTACCAAATGGGTAGAATGCCTACCAGCTCCCAACGACACAGCACAAACCACTGCTATGTTGTTAATGAATCATATATTTTCAAGGTTTGGACTTCCCCTTCGGGTGAACTCAGACCAAGGTACACACTTCACAGGTGAAGTGATGAAAGAACTATGGAAGACGCTAGGCGTCAAGGCTAACTTTCATGTCGGCTACCACCCACAGGCTTCAGGCCAAGTAGAGAGAGCAAACAGAACTGTGGTGAGTATTTTGAAGAAATACGTGGCTGCAAATCACAAGGACTGGGATGTGAAACTCCCTCTGGTCCTCATGGCCATAAGAGCCACTCCACACACATCAACTGGCATCTCTCCCTTCGAGATGATGACCGGTCGACAAATGACTCTCCCTCTACACCTGTTGTACCAACCAGGCGACGCCGCCATGGCGACAGCCTACACTACACAACAATACATGAAAGATTTGAATGTACACCTCAGAAACACTTTTGCTTTCGCCCAGAAAAACCTGGAAAAATCCGCTGAAGGACGCAAGGCGTACTACGACCAGAAGGCCTCTCATAATGAACTCCAAGTGGGAGACAGAGTCTGGTACTATACGTTCGCTCCAGCAACCGGGAAAGGAGGGTCCGAGACCGGAACTCTCGCCCGCAAACTAATGCCCAGGTGGACTGGACCTCATCTGATAACAGACAAAGTGTCCTCAGTCGTCTACGAAATCAAAATCAGCAAAGGCCGCAAAGAGCCAATTGCTAAATGGGTACATCGAAATCAGATCAAACCTTACAAGGCGTTCAATGACTCCACAAAAGACAAAGATCTCACAAACTCACCGACTTCATGGGATAATAAGGTCGTCCAAACACAAGTTAGTAAATAAACTAATCAGGTTTAAACTACCATATTTCCCACCCTATAAGTCGCATTGTCCAATTTGAACTTAGAAACGCTAAGCCTAAAACCCACAACAAAAAACTAACCTTAACAACCGTTTAAATCCACGAGATTTAATTTGACCTCGGTCATAAAGTTGAGACCTGTTTTTCTTGTGTGTTGCACTTTGGAATCTGACGACAAGAGTGTGTCGAAGCAGTGAAACGTTGTTTCCTTGTTGTTTAGTCATTACTGTTGTCATTAGTTGAGATATTGTTTGGTTCTGAACACTCCCAGCCAAAAAGGTTTTGTATTAACATTGGTTAATGAATGATATGGATTTAACTATGCCAACATGCAGTTCGTTTTGTTAAATCTCAATCGTCGAAGAGTCAATGTAGTTTAAAGCTACTCAAGGTACCATAAACTACACTGGTCTCACAATTTCTAAATTGAACCGATTCGATCGTTTCTATTCTAGATTATCTATTCATTTTGATGAGTCTCGCCATAGACTTCAAAATTTATTAGGAATACCAAATCCTACGTCGATCGTCTAAAAGACAACAGACATTTAGATCAAACTATATTTCATTTTTTTTATTTTAGTTCAACCTAAACTAAGTAATGAATGGAGGAATAGTTTGGAATTAGAGGCCTTCGTTACAGAAGCCCTCCAAAATTTTATAGGTACAAATCCCTATATCTAATTTTACAGAATTGATCCACCCCTTAATTGGTAAGTGTAGCTGATCTAAACCATGATAGCTTACATACCAGGTGCATATAGGTAGGGCCTAATGTAAAATCCTATTCATAAGCCCACCTAAAAAACCACATAATTGCATGACACATAGAACCAGAGTGGCACTGACTGGAAACCAACCAGCCAACAACCTTCGATGTGGGGACCTGCAGCTCCAACGCTTGGTCTTCAACCTTCATCCAAGGGTCGCCTCCTCTGCGTCAATCGAGGGATCCCCTCTACATGCTGATTATGAAAACAATTGTTGCTGATCAATCAACAAAACTAATCGTTGTGGAATTACTGCTGTGGAATTACCGCTGTGGATTATAAGACTTTGTTTCCCAAAGGATCACAGACTTTGTTTGCCAAGAGTTAACAGACTCAGTTTTCCAAGGGATTAAAAGCTTTTCGCAATGGGATTACCTCCGAACAGTATGGAATTTCCAAAAACTTTATGGGATTATAATTTTTGATTTTTCTTTTCCACTTGCTGGATTACTTCAAGATCAAAGACAGTTCAAGGTTTCCTTTCGTGTTGGACCCCATCCCCAAGGACTGGCGATGGCTTCCAAAAGGGGGGAGATGTAGTGGACCTACCCAGGGTCAAACTAAGGTTCTTGAACTGTCCAGTGATGACCTTTACTGACCTCTCAGTAAAGCAAGACATTTACTACAAATTAGTCACATAGTCACCAAAAGAGACTATTTCTATCTTTGATTTTAGGCTGATGAGATCAAAAGAATAACTTTTGTCATTTTCATGATGTGTGCTTTTAAGCTATGTTATTCTGTAAGAGTTTAAACTGTGTTCACTGCTGTGTTAAAGTTGAAATCTCGGGTCACATAGACCAGACGGTTTTGTTTAGAGAGTCAGAAGACAGGTTAATCCGTTGTTTTTCATGAACAAGGCTCCAGCTTCTCTGTCTTTTCCTAAACAAATCTCCCTCTGCTCTGGCTGTAACCTTGGGTCGCGATAACACAAGCTCACTCCTCTCTTTGATCCTGCTTTTAAGTTCTAACTGTGCGGAAACGCTTCAGAGTTTCTGGGAGCTTCAAAAGAGATGTGAACCTTCCCAAAGAGCTGAATACCACCAGTCAAGAGCTAACGACTCGTCTCCAGCTAGGACTGATAACAGGCTGTTATGAGTCCACTTCGAACGAGCGTAAGCTCAAACTTTGTTATTCCCTCCTGGAATAAATTATCTTGAGCCAAAAACCACGACTGACAGACTTCTGACGACAAAGCGAAACCACAGACACCGAAACGTAAACTAGAACCAGCTTGGACGTGCGGGACAAACGACTCGTCATCTAAAGCTGATCACAGCTCTTTACCAGACGCGACGTCGAAAGGTAAAGAGCTGTTTACAAAACGGACCTGGATTTTAGCAGAACGCGGAGGAAAAGTGTCATCTGGTATCATACTCACCATAATTTCTTCTTAAATCTTTCCTCCTACTCTTTCCCCTCTCAATCTAAGCTGGAAACTAATTAAGTTTAAAGAGCCCTCAGACTAAATATGTTTAACATCTAGTATTGAAGTCTGTTGTGTTAAATTCAAGTGTGCTGACGTATTTAAATTGAAAGAAAGTGAAATCATGTCAATCAAGTGTAATGGTGTTAATTTAGTTGATTCATTTTAAATAAATGATAGTGTCTCTTTGACATATCAAGCTAAGTTAACGTGTCCATTGTCACTCTATAGCTCTGTTTATGTATCCATCATAAAGATCACAGAAATATTGGGTAAACTGAAAAAGAAAAGAATCCGTGAATTTACTATTCAATCTGAATAAGTAAATTAATTAAGGTAAAGAGGTCAGTATTAATATTGACCTCCTCATAATCCTTTACAGTGGGTGGAGTGTGTCAAATGGGAGGGGAGGCAGAGCAGGCAGAGTGTTTAGCATTCTGACTGCCTGATGAACAGAGCTGTCGCTCAGTCTGCTGGTACGAGCCTGGAGACTCCTCAGTCTCCTCACTGATGGCAGCAGTCTA
>JBBPBX010095010.1:0-13275 GCA_038048925.1 Garcialebias charrua
CGGAGCGTCGTGGGTGAACCAGAGGACCACCGCCTGGGACCAGGCTGGTATCGGAGCGTCGTGGGTGAACCAGAGGACCACCGCCTGGGACCAGGCTGGTATCGGAGCGTCGTGGGTGAACCAGAGGACCACCGCCTGGGACCAGGCTGGTATCGGAGCTGCGCCGGGAGCCATTGGAGCTGAAGCTAGGTGCTATGCAAACTGGGCTACATCTAGTGAGCAAAACCTCTTCGGATAAGAGAGCTGATTGCTGCAGGCTGCTAAAACCGTGAGTTCTGTTCTAATAACTGCTGATCTGGGTGTTGCACTACTAAGTGTGCACTGCTGGTCCAGAGCCACCATCGTTAGGCCTGTGAGCCTTGTGGAAGGCCTGTGAGCCTCGTGGAAGGGCCACGTGGTTCAGCAAACAAACCAGAGACCTGCTACCACTAAACTACTAACTCTGTAAGTATGACGAAAAATAAAGGACAAAAGTCACCAGACTCTGTAAATATGAGAAATAGAGGACAAAAATCACCAGACCCGGAGGGAATTATCTCAGTAGAAATGCAAGAATTTAAAGAATCACTCAACTTTATGAGTAGACAAATAGAAAGCTTAACAAAAACAATGGAGTCCCAGGCCGAACTGGTGAAAGAAGTTAAAGAACTGAAAGGACTGATAATTAGCAAAGACAATAAAATCGCTGAATTGGAACAAAAAATAGAGGACTTAGAACAATACACAAAGCAAGACAACGTGGTGATCTCAGGACTTGATATTAACAATTGTCAGACAAATGCAAGAAATCCTACCAACGAAGACCAAAATGAGAATGCATCTCAGGAAGAACAAAAGACTCTGGATGAACGCGTAGTTACTTTCTTACGGGAAAGACACATTAACATAAACTATGGGGACATTTCATACTGTCACATCCTGCCCAGTAACTCATCACGATTCAAACCGTCAGTAGTCGACGACGTCATCAGAACGCTGCGTCTGTGGTCCTTTGTAGTCCATAGCACACGAAGTGGCAAGGAAAACGTGGAGTGGACTTCAGTCTGCTTAAACCTCTTCAAAAACAATCTGCTCCAACTAGTATTAAAATAGAACTTTTTAATGTTCAATCACTTTCAAACAAATCTTGTCTAATTCATGATCACATTTTGGAGAAGAATTTGGACCTCATGTGCCTCACAGAAACTTGGCATAGACCGGATGTGTACAGTTCTTTGAATGAAGCTTGTCCATCTGGATACAGCTATCTGCAGAGAGCCCGCAGCACTGGCCGCGGTGGTGGTCTGGCTGTAATCTACCGCAGTAGTTTAAGGCTGTCGCATCTGGTTTCTCAGGATTTTTCTTCTTTTGAATGTCTGGCTTTCAGCTTCAAAGCACCACTCCTGATGAATGTTATATTAATTTATAGACCTCCCAAACCGCATGTTTCATTTAACTCAGAGATACATGACCTCCTCACTTTTTTCTGCACCTCCCCTGTGAAGACTATTTTTCTTGGCGACTTGAATATCCACGTGGACAATTCCTCTTCACCTCTGGCAACAGATTTTAAGTCTCTTTTGGACTCTCTTAATCTCACTCAACATGTTGACGCCCCTACGCACAGCAGGGGGCATACTCTGGATTTGGTGATTACTGACACTGTACTCATCAATAACTTATCTGTATATGACCTGGGTGTCTCAGACCACAGGGTCATCTCCCTGGAAGTGCCTTCATCTTCGCCTGCTTCAAACCCAAAACGACCCATCCAGTTCCGTGACCTTAAAAACATTTCCCTTGATGCTCTGTCTGCTGATCTTCACACCCTGACCGCTGTCAATCATCCTTCTGCAGATGACTCTGTGGATTACTACAACCAATCTCTTCGGGAGCTCCTGGACCTACACGCCCCCTTGAAGACAAGACTGGTGTCTTTCTCGCGTTCAGCCCCTTGGTACACTGATGAGCTGCGCAAGATGAAGGCAACTGGCCGTGCTATTGAGAGACGTGTAAAATCATCTGGTCTCTCTGTGCATAAGCAGGCATATAAAGAACATCAGAAGGCGTACGCCTATTCTCTTAAAGAAGCACGCTCCAAATATTATTCTAACATCATCAACACCTGCCCTGGAAACTCTAAACAGCTCTTCTCCACAATAACTCGTCTGCTTAATCCCATTAAACAAACTCTTGAGGACTCTGCTCAAAAATGCGAGCTGTTTCTTTCATCTTTTAAAACCAAAATTGACACTATCAGATCTCAGCTCCACAACCTCCCTGTTCTCAGTGTGCCATCTACCCGTCTGCATTCTGGGACCCTTAACAGCTTTGACGAAGTTGTTCAGAGTGAGGTGGAGGCCATCATCAAGAAAATGAAGCCTTCATCCTGCGCCCTGGATCCTTTCCCCTCGTCTCTCATAAAATCCAATCACTCTGCAATAGGCCCACTTATCACTCAAATAATAAATCAGTCTCTTCAATCTGGTCATGTTCCACTGCCTCTAAAAACTGCCATCATTAGGCCTCTTCTGAAAAAATCTAATTTGGATCCAGACATTTTTTCTAATTACCGCCCAATTTCACACCTCCCTTTTCTGTCTAAAGTGCTGGAAAAAGCTGTTGCTGCTCAGCTGCAGGATCACTTACAACAACACTCCCTGTATGAGAAGTTCCAGTCTGGATTCAGGGCAGCTCACAGTACTGAGACTGCACTGCTGAGGGTTACTAATGATGTCCTCTTGGCTGCTGACACTGGTTCTCCCTCCATCCTTGTCCTCCTTGACCTCACTGCAGCCTTCGACACTGTGGACCATAGTATCCTCCTCCACCGTCTTCATGTGGAGGTCGGTCTCTGTGACACCGTCCTGGACTGGTTTAAATCTTTCCTCTCCAATAGGCTGGAATGTGTTAGTCTTGGCAACGCCACGTCCCAGACAGTCTCTGTCTCCTGTGGTGTCCCTCAGGGGTCGGTTCTGGGGCCCCTGTTGTTTTCCCTTTACATGCTGCCTTTAGGTCAAATTATTAATCAGTTCAACATTTCTTTTCACTGTTATGCCGACGATACACAGCTTTACATCAGGACTGGAGCATCCTCATCTTCCACCTTGTCATCTCCATCTTCACTCACTGCCCTCTCTGCCTGCCTGGAGGCAATTAGGGCATGGATGAATCAGAACTTTCTTCAATTAAACTGCTCCAAGACCGAGGCCATACTGATTGGCACCCCTCACCAGGTACAGACATCTACTATAACAACACTTTCCTTTTCTGGACAAGACATCCCCCTCTCCACCTCTGTTACTAATCTTGGAATAAAAATGGACTCCAATCTTACATTTGAAAATCACATTAAGCTTCTGTTTAAAACTTGCTTCTTCCATCTTCGAAACATCTCTAGACTTCGCCCATCCCTAACTTTTTCCGATGCTGAGAAGCTCGTCCATGCTTTTGTCTCCTCCAGGCTCGACTACTGCAACTCCCTGTTTATTGGAATCCCTGGCAAAAACCTTCAGAAACTTCAATATATTCAAAACAGTGCAGCAAGGATCTTGTTGCGAGTTCGTAAATTTGAACATATTACGCCCATTCTTCATAACCTTCATTGGCTTCCTGTCGCCTACAGAATTCAGTACAAAACTGCTCTCATTACACATCAATGCTTACATGGAGCTTCACCAGATTATCTGAAGGATATTCTTATTCCACACTCATCCACCCGGTCGCTGCGGTCACAGAACAGTAATCTCCTTCACATTCCGAGAACCAAATTAAGGACCATGGGAGACCGGGCTTTCAGTGTGGCTGCCCCCCGCCTGTGGAACTCTCTTCCTGACTGTCTGAGGGTCCCACAGTCTGTGGTTGACTTTAAGAGCGGCTTGAAGACCTTTCTTTTCAACCGAGCATACTCTGCCTCCTCATGATTCTACTTTTGATCTTAGTTGATACTGTTATTGATTTTACTTGTTTTATTACTTGTTTTATTGACATTTAATTTCTGTTGCACCTTGTAGCACTTTGAGATTTTCATTAATGAAAAGTGCGTTATAAATTGAATTCATTATTATTATTATTATTATTATTATTAGTCGTCAAGTTCTATAGCAGGTATACAAAAAACTACGTTATGCAAAATAGAAGAAAACTGAGTGGAACAGACGTTTACATAAATGAACATCTTACAAAAAAAATGGAAAAATTGCAAAGGAAGCAAGGTGGTTAAAAAGCAAAAAAAAAATAATACATTCAACATGGACAAGAAATGGATACGTCTTTATCAAAGCAAAGGAAGGGTCTCAGCCAAAAATGATAAAAGAGCTGACGGATCTGGATGAATTCAAGAGATGAAAAATTACAAATGGATAAAACATACAGTGAGATGAACAAATACATTAAAACATGACAACAAACGAAGACTCAGAACCTAAAATATATAATGTTGAAAATATGATTGATGCAAATTTTTTCCCTATAATAAAAGATAGCGAATATTATAATGAAGAGCAGTTTAATGACATCAATATATCAAATGGAGTTCTCTCTATTATTCACTTTAATAGCAGAAGTATAAATGCAAATATATCAAAAATAACAGATTACTTAAAACAGTTAAATAGAACTTTTACAATAATAGCGCTGTCAGAGACATGGCTCAATGATGATAACACAAGTAATATTCACATCGATGGGTATGAATTATATCATATGAACAGAAATAATAAAAGAGGTGGTGGAGTCGCTCTGTTTGTCAATAATGAAATAATATGTAAATTAAATAATGAAATGTCAATAACAGTGGATAACATTATGGAAATGATAACGATAGAAATAATAAACAAAAATGATAAAAACATAATAATAAGTTGTGTTTATAGATCACCAGGAGCAAATATAGAAATATTCACGGATAAAATCTTGGAGCAAATGGAGAAGAGTTTTAATAAAAATGTTTTTTTGTGTGGAGACTTTAACATTGATATGGGAAATAAAACAGATTCAAATAACATAAGCACATTTATAAACTCAATGTACAGTTTAAATATGTATCCAGTGATATCAAAGCCAACAAGAATTACAACTCATAGTGCCACAATAATTGATAATATTTTCACAAATATAACAAATGGGGACGTGATAAGTGGTATCTTAACGACCGATCTAAGTGATCATTTACCAGTTTTCACAATCTATAAAAATGATCAAAGCATCACAAAAGCAGTCGCAATGAAGAAAAAGATCATAAACACGTCAAAAAAAGTTTTAGAAAAACTGAAAGAGGATCTAAATAAACAAGACTGGAAGAATGTGTATGTCAATGATGCGAATAGAGCATATGATGAGTTTATGAATATACTGGAAGCTCTGTACGAAAAAAACTGTGTGCAAACAAATTACACAAAGAGAAATACGATTGATCAACCATGGATGACAAAAGGGTTGAGAAATGCTTGTAAAAAAAAGAATTATTTGTATTCATGTTTCTTGAAATTGCGAAGTCAGAGCGCTGAAGAAAAATATAAAAAGTATAAAAATAAATTAGTGGGGATTATAAGGAAACATAAGAAAGAATATTATAGTAAATTATTAGACAAAAGTAATGGTGATATGAAAGCAACATGGCGAGTAATGAATAGTGTCCTGAAGAATCATAAAGCAAAAACTGGTATTTCAAAATATTTTGTAAAAGACGACGATGAAATTCATGATGAAAATGAAATTGTAAATGAATTTAATCAATATTTTGTGAATGTTGGATCAAGCCTTGCAGCTAAGATACCTAAAGTAGATAAAAATGTGACCCACTCAATTACAGGTTGTGCAAATAGTATTTTTCTAAATGGAACTAACAAAGAGGAAATAATGAATGTAGTAAAACATCTTACAGACAAAAGATCGAAAGACTGGGTGGACATGGATATGATGTTTGTGAAGGACATAATGAGCCATGTTATTGAGCCGTTCACTTACATATGTAACTTATCATTTTCAACAGGAATATTTCCAGATAATATGAAAGTAGCTAAGGTCGTTCCTCTTTTTAAAAATGGTGATAAATGTGTATTCAACAATTATAGACCTATATCCTTATTACCACAGTTTTCAAAAATTCTTGAAAAACTATTTGTAAACAGACTAGACCAATTTTTAGATAAACAAAATATTCTAAGCAATAGTCAGTATGGATTTAGAGCAAAAAACTCTACATCAATGGCTCTCATGGAATTAATGGAACAAATAACTACTGCTGTCGATCAAAAACAATATTGTATCAGTATTTTTGTTGATTTAAAAAAAGCATTCGATACTATTGATCACACCATTCTCCTAGAAAAGCTAAGCAAATATGGTATTAGAGGACCAGCATTACAGTGGGTATCTAGCTACTTAAAAGATAGGAAACAATTTGTACAAATAAATGATGTAAGATCTGACCTCTGTAATATCACATGTGGAGTTCCCCAAGGCTCTGTACTTGGACCAAAGCTTTTTATTTTATATGTGAATGACTTAGTAAATGTGTCAGGACTCCTTAAATGTGTACTTTTTGCTGATGATACCACTTTTTTCTGTTTAGGTGAAGATATTGAACAAATGTTGGAATTGATAAAGACAGAATTTGTCAAGATACAAACTTGGTTTAAAATAAATAAATTATCATTAAATCTAGAGAAAACTAATTACATGTTATTCGGTAATAGAAAGAAAACTGTCGATGTTCCACTCAAAATTGAGGATGTTGAGATTTGTAGAGTGAATGAGGTGAAGTTTTTGGGTGTTATCATTGATGACAAACTGACATGGAAACAACACATAAATTCTGTAAGAATAAAAATAGCTAAATCGATAGCAGTACTGTACAAAGTCAGAGACCTATTGAATGATAAAGCTCTGTATTTGTTGTATAACACAATCATTGTTCCACACTTAATCTATTGTATTGATGTTTGGGGGAATGCGTGTAAAACAATCACAAAGCCTATTTTTGTATTACAGAAAAGAGCTGTAAGAATTATCACTAGAAAGCATTACCGTCATCCATCAAGTACATTATTTTATCAACTAAAATTACTGAAGTTCCATGATTTGGTAGACTATAATATTTTATCAGTTATGTATAGAGCTCAAAATAATGCATTACCTTTAAATATCCAAATGCACTTTGTTAAAAGACAAAGTTGTTATAATCTTAAGGGAACAGAGTTGTTTGTAAAACCACAATTCAGAACCAGTTTGAAGGGACGTTCTACCTCAATTCAGGGAATTAGATTATGGAATGGCTTGGAGAATGTAGTTAAAAATGCCAAGTCAATGTTTACATTTAAAAAAATGATCAAAACAAATATGTTAAAAAAATATATGTGAAATAACGTAATGTGTATTGTATTAGTTAGAAAATTAGAAAGTGTTAGTCATTTTGTACTGTATTAGTTAGAAAACTAAAAAGAATTAGTCATTTTGTACTGTTGGTTGAAGAATATTATTGTTTAACCTGATTGTTGGAAAAAGTTGGTTGAAGATTATTATTGTTTACATGGTTTGACTACTGTTGTTTAATCTGATTGTTGGAGATAAGGGGCAGATATAATAAGATTTATTCTTCTTTCTGCCACCTTTCATTTTTTTACATTTTGTACACTATCATTATGAGATTGCCTTGTATTGTTTCTTTTGTAAAAAAATGAACAAATTTAATAAACATAAACATATCGGGGAAACTAAACAGACCACTGGCCAAAAGGATGGCCCAGCACAGAAGATCAACATCATCAGGTCAGGACTCTGCGGTCTACACTCATCTCCAGGCCAGCGGTCACTCTTTCAGGGATGAAGATGTTCACATCCTTGATAGAGAGGAACGATGGTTTGAGAGAGGAGTAAAGGAGGCCATCTTTGTGAAAAGAAACCGTCCATCATTAAACAGAGGTGGAGGCCTCCGGGTTCAACTGTCCCCCTCTTACAATGCTGTTATTGCTAGTATCACTCAGCCCTCTGTGAATAGCAAACAACCATCAGGGTGCTAACGATCCATCGTTAGGCTGATGGTCCTCCTTGATCATGGGAGCAGCTGGTTTTGGCTGTCAGCAGCCAACTGATTGATCCCAGTGTTGCCAGATCTCGCGACAGAAACAAGCGGTCAGCTCCATGAAAACAAGTCAAAACAAGCGACTCACCCTTTAAAAACAAGCCCAAATAACAAGCTCAACTGGCAACCCACCCCATTGTGTAAAAAAACTGCCGTTTTTAAACAGTATAAACATATTTATTATGGCATTACATATAACCAGCAAAATTATACTTTGAAGAATGTATTCAGTCTAAAAAATAAAAATACATTTTGCATTTTTATACAGCTGGTTTCTTGTCATGCGTACAAATTAAAAAATAATAAAAATTAAACTGCAAAGTCAACAAAAAAACTTTCTTGAATCTCTATCCTGATGCTCAATGAAGCAGGTAGAAAAAAACCAGCATACAGGTAGGAAAAAACTAGATTTCTTAAAACTCTGTTTAAAAAGGAACGCCAACAGCACCTGAACGTAACATCCGCCTTGACGTAACATACATGGAAGGGGGGCGTGAAGGGACAAACTACACACCACTCGCATTACTGTTTGACAAAAAAACAAGCCCAAATAAGCGACGCAATGTCCATGAGAAGCCCCAAAAACCGCCACAAGCGGCTCACTGCATTTACAAGCGACTCCAGGAAAAAACAAGCCCAATGTTGCTTGAAATAAGCGGACTAGGCAACTATGGTTGATCCACTGTGAGAGGGTGCTATTTATTAGACTGAGCTGAATACAGCACCTCAGACTGAGGAAGTTTTTTGGACGAAAGACGAAATGTTTCTACAATTTTTTTTGCTTTGTTTTGTTTTTTGAATGTCCAGAGGACCAGACTTAGCTTTTTTAGATTTTTCTACCTGGATTATTGAGCATGCATCAGGGTTTTAGGTGTTCTGTTTTGATGAGGGAAAGAATTGGTGATCACCAAGATACACCTTTGGGTTTTGCTAATGGCCATCTGTTTATATCAATTTTGTTCCAGGTATCAAATTGGGATGTTTTTGCTTTATGCTTTTGTAGCACTGAAAATCTCACATAACACTGTTAAAACAACCACTTGTTAAAATGTTTATGTTTTATGTGTATACTGTAATGAGTAATTATTTAGATAACAATTAATCTATAATTATCTAAAATTATCCTCGGATGAGAAGCGAAACGTCTTCTGTTACAAATAAAGTCCAGTTGATCTTGTATTGAACACCTTTTTGATTTATCATGTCCTGGACGACTGAGAATCTTCACCAGCATATCTAAAATTATTGTTAGGTGTTTATTAGTGATGTTGTACCGTTACTGAAGAACAGCTTCTACCCTGAGGCTGTCAGACTCATGAATAAATAAATAATAAGAATAAACACTGCAAAATGTCACATCATGCTGATACTGATCTGTTTCTTGTTGCTGCGTTCATCTGTGACTATCTGCTCATGTTCGTGCTGCTGTTTATAATGATGTTTTTCTACTACATTAGGGCTTAGTGTATTACTAGCTGATGTCTCTCTTAGTTAATCCTAGATGTTATTATTGTTTTTCTCTTGCATTTGTTGTTGGATGTAACTGGGACCCTGTGTACATAATCTCGTTTTCAACACATGTACTACATGCGGTGCAAATGACAATAAATTCTCTCTGACTCTGACTCTGACTTACTGTTCCTTTAAGTTAGGAGGCATTTTCTGGTTACACAAAGAATGTTGAGGCACATTTGAGAGGGAGGGGGTTGTTGATTAAGGACTAAAAGTGTTTACTTTATTTTATTATGCGCTACCCTGGTGTTGTTCAAATTTGATAAATCAATGTTCAGAGTAAAAGGTTTATCTGGTGCTTAGTTGTCCTAACAGAACATTATAATACATCAGAAAATTATTTGTCAATGAGTCACACATCTCAACTCTTTAACAAATTATAAAAATATATTATAATATTACATATGAAAAAATATGTATACCACACAGGTAGGCAACAGCTATACAGTATATATATACACTGTTTTTATAGTACCCCCAAGAATTTAAAACTACTTTCACCCCTGGTGTACACACACACTGCACATATACATGCACATATACGTAGACACATTTAAGGGCGGCTGGTGGGAGTGACCGTGGAAGAGTTTAGTCAGCTTACTCTGGTCATCAAAAAATTTTCCAGGAAGGCATTCCAATAGTGCAAAAAGGTGTCTGTAGGCACTACCTTTATTTAACTTTTAATTAACTTTTAATTAACACAATGTTTCCAAAGGAGATCTGAAGTGTATTGGATTTGTTTCCACTTATTAATGGCATTAGCCATGAAGTTTGTGTACTCTTTATGGAAACCTTATTCCTTTTTAATTTCCCTTTCAAACCAAGTATGCTGCAAAGCAACAGAAATGTTGTTTGGCATAAATAGTTATTTCCCTTTGAAAGGCAGTTTCAGTTTGTAATGTCCATTCTGTAGCTGTGCAGAGTGATCCATTATGTCCAAGAATTTTTGTTCCTCTCTTGACATTTCCTCTTGTTCTGTAAAGAACTTTTCATTAACGTCATTGTTTTGACTGGTCAGAATCTCCTCAATTTTATCAACTGTAGTTCTGTTGACATGAACTGAAGTGTAGCCATTTTCTAGATCCTTGTAACCTTCTGCTGAAGCATTTACAACCCATCCTAGGAGGCTTCTGATTGCATAGGGCCCTTCACCCTGACTATTAACCACCTCCCAAGGTTCCATTAGTTTAGATACATTTGTGCCGACTAATAGGTCTACACCAGAATGTATGCGTGGAAAATTAATGTCCTTCAAGTACGACCATTTTGACAGCTCCTCCTCACTGATGATGTTGTCGGTGGAGACTGGCATTTCCTTTTGTGTAAACACAATGGGAAGCTGATAGAAATGGCTTCCATTTATTTCTGAAATCTCCAGCCCTTTGATTATAGAGGTTGTCATTGTTTTACTATGACCCATTGTCCGGAGATGAATCTGAGCCTTTCGACCTTGAATGTTGAGTTCATTAAGAAGTCTTTCAGAGCAGAATGTATCAGTGCTCCCTGGATCCAGAAAGGCATATGTTTTAATAATCTTAGTTCCCTTTGAACTTTTCACTTTCACAGGCAGAATGGGAAGAATCCCTTTATGGTGGCCAGCCCCAGTATGACCACAAGTAGAGGAGGTTTTACAGCCCTTTGCTGCTTGATCCAACTCTTTCTGATGGTTTTTTCCTTCTGTCCAATGTGCAAAATGCTGGGATGCCTTTGGTTACAGTGTTTACAAGTGATGCGTTTTTCACAATTTTTGCTTAAATGTCCTGTATCCAAGCAACCAAAACATAAACCTTTGTCTTTTAGAAAGTCCAGCTTTTCCCTGTGTGACCTCTTTCCTAATTGTCGACATTGTTCCAATACATGCCCATCCTGTGTACAATACAAACAGGATAAATAATTTGATTTGTCAACAACAGTTAATTCATTTTTGCGAGAAGGCATGTTACAGCCATCATTAACAGAAACATTGGTGACAAAGCTGTTTCTTTTAAACTGTGACTTTATGAGGTTTGCTAGGTCTTATGATTCCCCTGACAGGTTGTAAATCCTGTATGTCTCCAAAAACCGGATCTGAGATGATCTTAATCTGGCGTTCAATAAAAACAACAATATCTCTGAAACGTGCTCTTTGACTAGTTCTCTCAAAAATCTCATTTGCTTTTGTTCTCCATTTTTCTCTTAGTTTAAATGGAAACTTTTGAACCAAGATTTTCATGTTAGCTGGCATGCTTAACTCATCCAAATACTGCAGTTCCTCCATCGCATTGCAGCATTCACGAAGGAACAGTCCAAATGCCTTTAATGCTTTAACATCTTCACCTTTGATGTTGGGCCAGCCAGTGACCTTTTCCATGTAGGCTGCAGTAATATTAAATTCATTGCCAAAATGTTCTTTGAGGAGTTGCTTGGCCACCGCATATCCTCTTTCTGCAGGCATGTGAAGGCAGTTACGTATGAGGTCTCTTGGTTGCCCCCTAGTGTACTGTTCAAGGTAGTACAGAGTTTCCTTTACAACTGGTCTTTGCATCCACACAATGGCCCTCATTCACGAAAATGTTCGTATTTTTATCCTAAATTTCTCCTACTTCTGTGCGTACGAAGCGTTCGTACGAACATGCCACGTCAGATTCAACAAAGTCTTCTATCCACAGGAAACGTGTGTAAACGGGTTGCGTAAAGTTGATGAATCCCACCTGTTCCATCCACCTGCGCGTGCTCGCGGAGAGGTCATTTACATAATTCCCACCCCTCAAAACACCATATAAGGCCACGTTTCCTGCCTTTTGACAGCAGGAAGTGTCCATTCATTCTAAATCAGGAAGTAAAAAGAAGAACTTCACGCGTTCGGAGATTGAAGTTCTGCTCTGCACCGCTACCCCCCCCCCCCGCAAGTGTCGGATGGTCAAATATCTTTAATTTTAGTGTACTGTGTTACATTATAGTTTCACTTATTCAGAAGAGCGCACCGCTACCCCCCACCCCCCCGCAAGTGTCGGATGTGTTTTTGAACAGAAGCATTTTAAAATGTCTCGAAACTACAGTTAACTTCATATTAATATTGTAGTGCATATGTTGTGTGTCCCGTGGGTCGTACAGTATCAGAAATCAAGAATAAATGGTTTGATCTGAAAATGGCTTCAAACAAACGTCTCGCCGCAGCACGGACAGGAGGTGGTCAAGGAATAGTCTGCGAGATGGATGGACAATAAATGCCACGCTGCGCAAGACGCGTGCCAACATGTTTTGCAGCACAAATGAGTCATGCGCGCTCCTCCTGGTCATCGCGCAACCACATTCTGCAGGTTATATTTCGAATCAGATATAATAATCTATTGCTCCGATGGTGTTTGGCACAGCAGTCCAGCAATAGCATGAAAATCAGTCTTAATTCGTACTTGTTCTGCGGCGGTGTATGGGAATTTTATGTACCTGGGTGTTAATATGAGGAGGGCTTTGATGACCAAGGGGAGCGCACGACTCACTGAAGCCTGCGCGACACACCAGACAAATTAAACTTAAAATTATAATTCTAATTCAAACAGAATAACCTATTGTCAAGAATAATTATGGTGCGTGATTTTTTAAACCCAAAATATTTTCTAAATAACGAAATATGAAGTTATTCGTGGAGAAGATCCGTCTGGATGACAGCAGACTGACGCTCCTAAAATATACGACAGGTCCGGACCACTCGTAAATTTTGT